>ONZK01001280.1:130502-144236 GCA_900322385.1 Pharnaceum exiguum | reverse complement strand
CTTGATTATTTTGGAATAATTGCCCAAACTTATGATTATTCCCAGCAATTTTGCCTTATAACATATATCATTAGTGACATTTCTTAAATTGTTAGTAAATCCCTTTATTATTAAGTCATAAATCTACCAGGTGTATGGGTACACCTGGTGTATCAAAGACATGTTTTTTTTTTAATCGTACCAAAGACTTGTTGATCATTATTAGGATTTCAAAGTGCTAACTTTCAAAGTGAAAAATTAAAAAGAAAGGAAGGAAAAAATACATATCCACTAACTCCTTTTCTTTTAACATTTATTTTCATTAAATAAACAAATTAAAATACTAATGTAGATAGATTTTCTGGTCGAGAGTCGAGACCAGTGGTTGGCAGTTTGGCACTAGGCAAGAGTAGCAGCAGAAAACACAGTGATGTGAACAAACAACACAGACGAACAAACGGCCATGGCATTGGCAACTGCTTTACATCCAAACTTGTTAAGCTACCAACACCATAATTCCAACTCTCTTATCTCTAACTATTCACCTCACTACTTCCCAGCTTCATCACCAGTTTGCACCTCTTCCTTTCTCCCTGGACTACACTCTCTCACTTTAACCAGAACGCATGCCAAGTTTGATAAATTTAAGGGTGATGCCCCTCTGCAGGACAACCCAATACAACTGCAACCACAACAAGAAGAAGACCAAGGTTTAGAATTCTCCCAGGAAGATGATGATGATGAGTAAGACACTTTTCATCTTACCCAATTTTTAACTTACCCATCATTTAGTGCTTTGCAGGATAAAATTTTCAGATAACCTTTTCCTTTCTGTGGTTAAGTGGGTTTTTTGTGTTTTATCATTGCTTTCACTTACATGGATAATATCAACTTGTAAATTGCTTTACTTGGTATTAGTAATGACTAATGATAGTATGCATGACTTGGTAAACTGTTTAAAAATGCATTTTGCAGTAACTTTTCGATGACTTTTGCAACTGTTCTTTAACAATTCTGCTCTTGTTTCTAAGTGAATTTTTCTTTGTCTTGATTATATGGCAAGAGCTTGAAATTGGGTGTTTAGCAGATATGTCTAATGTCATCATATAAGTGAATTATCAATATGAACTACCCTGACCATGTTATATATTGTTAATAGTACATGTCATTACTGCTAAATTGCTAATGGAGGTTCATCTTGTAAACAGTTGCTTACCTTCAGATTTGGAAGACGCAGTTCGGCAGGCAGGTCAAGCCACTGCCTCATTTGTGGATAATGGAGGATCAAGAGCCATTGTATGTGTCTCTAAAACTTCCTAGTTACTCAAGAAAGATTCTTCTATAGTTTTTTTAGATAGTGTAATCTTGGATTGATGATATCTCGAAGTGTTTCGGACCGTTTTTCTTCTGCAGTCTTATGAGCTACTTTTGTTATGTTATCTTGAAGTGCATATGTGTATTGTATACACATAATGAACCTTCATTGGTTTGCCTTCAGGTTGAACTCCTGATTCCGCAGCTGCAGTTTTTGGATGACGAAGGTGCACAAGGTGAGCTATGGGACCTATCCAGGATTTTCTTAGATACTCTTATTGAAGAAACAGGATGTCAGGTTAGTTCAGTGAGTCAGTGACAGTTGCAACTTCTCTGAGGAAATCTTTTTAGTAAGGAATGAGAATGCTAGGAGTTTGAATGTAGCTTTAAAATGCAATTTGAGGGTGCTTGGTCTTTTTGATCAAAGTGAAACTTTAATCACTTATTCAATCAACCTTAAGAAGTGTTCATAGGTCAGCTCTACAGCTTCAAGTTCGAGAAGAATTTAGCAGGGAAAGCCACTTTGTAGGTATCTATTCATACTGTCGGCGCTGTCACCTACTAAATAGTGCCTTAGAGAGCTTATTACAATCTAATACCATAGGATTCTGTCCATGGTTGAGTACTTCATAAGAAAGCAGTTTATTAATTCTTCTTTATTTCATTAACTTAAGAAAGTTATCCTTTTATTTCAGCATGTTAATGCCATCTTTCCGGATGCTGGGGCAGCAGCACTTCTAAAATACCGGTGGCCAGATGCTGGATTTGGGTTTTCAAGGTGATACATCATATGTGCATGTTCTTTGGGTGGAATTAATATTCAAATTATTCCGTAACTTGTGTTGATGATGATTTCCTTGCCTAAGCCTATTCTATGTACGAACTTTCTCTTCTAGAAGTATAACGTGGTATACGGAACCTCAAGGGTGATAAATAATTTCTTCAGCTTTTCTCCTAAATACTCTGTTATTGGAAGTAATAAAGATAGTAATGATATAACCATGTCCCTCATATATCCAACTTTTGCAGCTTAACTGATAGGAAGCCAGTACAAGATAAAGATGAGATTGTTGTAATGGTGGTTCCTGATCATCAAATGTTGGGAGAGGTGGAGAAGATTGCTTCCCTTCTGTCAGATGATCCGGTACGTTAATGAGCATCCTCATTATTTCAAATCCGAATGCAATATTCACTCAGTATAGAATATCCAGTAATTATCTATGTTAATGCTGTATAAGGCTGTAATACTTCCTAACTCCATTGATGATGTAAATGGTAAAATCCTATCACCTTCACATGTAACTCTATTAACCTGACCGTGTAAAAGACAGATTGAAGAAGCTCCCAATAACTGGATGACTGAAGCTTGAAATCATTTTTCCAGAGCTCAGTCTTTCGCTGTCTGCAGAAAATGGATGTATAATCGTATGCCAACATGATCCACTAGACCATTGGGCTAACTGCATAGGCATATTCTCAATTTTATTTGGTTTTCTTCAGAAAATAAAAGGTTCTCTGTATAGAGAAGGGAACATCCGGCATTGAGTCATTAAAAAAAGAAGCAAGAATATAAAAGAAAGGAAAAGAAAAGGAAATGATCGACTACCTCATGAAGCTACATACCACATTCTGTAATTGATACACAGTCGCAACAGTTGCTTTTATGTGGCTCTTTCTCCATATTATCATGATCTGAACTCAGGAGGACAACCTTTAGGAAACTCTGTCAAGTGATATTGTAAATCCAGCTTTTGTTGGAGTCACACCAGATTCTGATACATTTTCTCATGTTTTTGTCAGCCGAGGCCTCTTATCATGTGGAATCCTCGTCTTATCAGCACAGATGTGGGGGTGGGTTTCAATGTCCGAAAGTTAAGACGGAATTTCTTGAGGTGAATTTCCTCCATCTCCTTTGAGCTCTGATTCAGTTAATCTGAAGTTCTCAACTTCACTCATGCAGGGAACTGTTACTTACTCTGTTTTTGTATATCTTTTTCTCGCCTGCTTTGCCACTTTATTCAAAATTATGAACATAGCATGAGTTTGTAATCAACATCTGGTGGTACCACCCATTGTCACAACTAAACTGTGTATCATTTTTGCTACAGCAAATTTACCGTGGCTTACTCAATGAGACCAATTGCCGCTGGTGCTGTTTTCAGATGTTATCCTGGGTATGTTCCCTCTCCTAGTCTGAAGGGGGTGAAATCTTTATTATTTTCACACTCCCTGGCTGAGTCGAAATGATCTCCTTGATTACCTCAAACTATGATATTGAAAACCTATAGTAGACAGGATGCGGCTAAGCTAGGCATAACTAGTAAGGAGAAAAGTTGTTATTGGAACTAATGACCAGAGTGATCTTTATTCCGATAAATGACATACAATGTGAAAGTGTGAAATTCTATAGGTAGTGTATATGTAATTCTCTACTTTCAGCTTTAGGTGATTATGGACTATAGCAAAATGGCTACAACACCTTCCAGTACTTCTTTTCTAGTGAAGTTATTGGAAGTCAATACTTCAATTCAGCAATCAATGCATGGGTCAATCTCGGAAACAACCTCTCTGTTTTCTTAAACAGGGGCAAGGTTGCGTACTTCCTGACCCCTCATGAACCAATTTCGTATAAGTCTTACTGTCTTAGTGTCCCCTCATGAACCAATTTCCCTCCCTGTCAGCATAGTTATCTAAAGCACAATCAAGATTGATCAAATGTTAGAATTGCAGTGAGTTGCCGGTCTGTTGACTGTTGTGTTCCCTCTTTGTCTCTCTATATCTCAGTTTATGGAAGGTATTCTACGACGACAAGGATAGGCCTGGTAGATATCTTCTTGCTAAGGAACTCATCCGTCGACCTGATGCAGATGATTTAGAGGTCAGTATCCTCATATAGCTTTGGTACATCTACTGATACGGAGAAACGTAATGAATGCATGTGGAGAAATAATTGTATGCTTCCATGTTGCCATTTAAAATACTTTGCTAAAAGAATTTCTCTGGTGAATTTGCAGTTCATATTCGGTAATGTTCAAGAGAAAGAAGAGGAGGAACCATCTCTGTTCTCCAAGGCAGCAGGCGTATTTTCCTCAGTGACTAGGTTTATGCGATCCATATAAACAATGACCCTATAAATTTTCATTGCTCCTCGTAGTTTATGGAGTCTTGTATTGTATAGATGGCTCAATTGTTCTGTGTTAACTTTTGTATAGTCTGAGCAAGACTCTGGGGTGTTGCTATGATCAGCATCCCTAATCCTGTTGTACAATGAATGGTTAATAGAAATATCATTTACTACCTTATTGAATTGACTGTGAGTATTCGTTTGTACTTTTTTTTGTTTTGGTTGCTTTGGTTGGAAAAACTGTTCAAAGTTATCATAACGTCAAAAATACTGGTACAAAAAAAAAAAAAAACTCAGGTAACAATTGTCAGGTTCCTTATGCAGTCAGTTAATACAGTATATAGCATAAGCAACTACTACAAATCACACAGCAGTTGAAATGTTGAATGCCAATTTGAGAGAATGTCTAATACCACTGCTCGCTGTCATCATATTAAACCATGTCTAACAGAAATCTTAGCTATATCGGAATTCTGAGTAGATCTTGTGACAGTAGATTGTGCTAGGGAAGCATTAAATACTAAAATGATTCATATGGAGATCCAGGATGAACAGGGATTTAGTAGACTGCAGAAGACCTTTGGTGGATGAGCTGATTCAAGTGGTCTGACTCGCCCTTCAGCTATCTGAATTTTGCTCCCTTTTCCCGCGACAGTTGATCTCTGCCATCTGCTACAATTTAGAGATCTTATAAACAAGCCAAGGGAGGCTTTTACCATACAATGCGTCTATTTTCCCTTGTCTAGATCTCAAACTCTCGAAGGCAAAGATGTACTCTTCATCCTCTGCAAATGTCATGTCTTGTTTCCCTTCGAACCATATTTACAAGGTTGAAATATTCAACAAAGCAGTGGTTTCCATTGATTTCAAATCGTCTTTCATTCTGAAGAAGATATCAGAACCAGTCCACATGTGGAGTTGATGCCTTGGGCTGTTTCTTTGGTTTGCGGTATCTATTGTTTTCATATTTGGCCTTGACAATAAGAGAATAAAGCAAGTCTGCTTCAGCTGATGTATCAAATGGAGTATCTAGAATGCTAACAGAACAGGGAGAGAAGAAAACCATGTCAGGAAAGCATCTGATTAAACTCCAACAACAAAGACACATAAAGGTGAAGATATAAAACAAAATAAATAACTTCATGGCCATATGATGGAGCATGATTGACTATGGGCGGAGGGAAAAGAGAAGGATACCTATCAAGCAGCTCCTTGAGAATTATTCTCTGGGAAGGGGTGACATAATGAATACAACTTCTAGGGCACTGACCTACAGCTTGTTGAACTTGATAATCATCCTCGTGTCCTGCACTTGTTCAGAGCAAGTCGAGCAAACATTACAGAATACAAATAATCAGTGTTATCTCACCAGCTCTTTTCACTCGTTTTGCAAAAAGAAAATGCTGGAAAATGCACAAACCTTGAGATGTTGTGCGCGCCGTTCCAACTGACGAAAAAGTGAAAGCATGAGGGGCCTGTTTGACACAAGAATATGGGCACCCTGCAATTATATAGTCACATGATCAGTGATTATTTCAATCCCATTGATAGAAATAATGTATCCTAAGAAACCCTAAAGATCTAAAAGGTATGCTGAGGCTACTAGGAGCAACAAGGGGAAGAAACAAACCTTTCCCAATGCACAGGACTTCATTGACGAAAACATCTATTGCCTCACATTCTGGATTGTCGAAAGGATCTAAACATTCACTGCACAGACATTTCAAAGCTATCAGCTTGCGTGCACACGTGCAAATTGAAATCCAACATGTTATGCCCAGGATTATTAACTTATCGGAACAGTGAGACAACATGCTGCATCACATGAATCTGTCATTCTGTCTAGCTATACAGAGAAACTGCCCAAACCAATTAGTCTACTTTAAGAATTGGATAAAGGAAATCTACTCTTCCTTTTAGAGAATCCTATAATCATGAAGTCTGTCAGCTAGTGATTCGCACGCATTTATTTCTTGAATTCATATCTAAATTACAATCAGGCATCGTGGGATGCAAGGCACCAAAGGGCTTGTATTACATCAGTCCTTCCTTCTGAAAATGATGACCTGGAAACCTTCATCTTCACAGGATCCTACTCACACACTGAGTTGATCGTGGAGCGTAAAGGCATGACATCAGGCATGTTTTCTGGTTAGCATGCAGTGCTAGCAATACTCATTGGTTGCTTAATGCTTTTTTTGCACTTCTTAAACAAATAGCTTCTTCGTATGCGTGACAGTATAAGGAACTTTTCTGACACAACATCGTCTCTAAATTTGCAGTACCTTTCCAACGTCCACAAGCAAAGAAAACAAGAATATTCTTTTTCTTTTCTTTTTTTTGTAAACTGACTATAGTGGAATTCACATGTTTCCCATCTACACAACATCCAAACTGGGGTCACAGTTGTCAAGGGACTAACATCTCTATATTCACCCTAATCAACTTGTATTACAAGTCGCCATCAGTGATGAAAAAGTAGGATTATGGAATCATTCCCCATAAAGTTATTAGCTACAAGTCTCAAACATCAGTAATATTTCCAGCAAGTCTTAATTTCATTATCTGCAATTTCATGGGACAGTGAACAACGAGAGACTATCAAAACACAATAGAATGTAACTTAAGGAAACCCAAACAAAACAATGTCAGTGTGGAGTTGCAGGCAGATTTTTGGCAGGATGCAAGTCATAAAAGCTGATATATGTTTAAATTATCCATAACTCAAGAGTATCAATCAGTGGCTTCACCTTTCAATTATCTCTGACCTGCTCAAGCTCGAGAGAATCTGCAGCATCATCAAGCTTTAAGGGATCAGTGACTATGTGATTCGTGTTACAGATAAGAAAACAACGAAAATTCCATGTTTAGGCCGATAGTTGGTGCTGAACCATGTGAATTGGACAAGCAAGATAATATCAACTACTAAAGGAAGAAACCTTGTCAATGTTTCACCTAATTATATCATCACATAAAAACTTCCTTAGTTCTGGCCCCTTTGATGGACATCCAAAAGAATGAAAGGCCATTCAAAATAATAAAGGGTAAGCCTAAATTTTCCAACAAACAATCTAAGTAAGAGGAAAGAATGAATTGCTTGATAAGGGAAGAGACAGAAAAGGCCATAGAGCACCTCATAGGCCTGGATTACACATCGAATCATCACATCAGAATCATTTTGGCCTTTCCTCACATCTGGATGAAATTCTTTCACCTGCACCACAAATATCATATTACTGACCAATTCCAAAAGATTTGAACATAAACATAGACATCAATTGGCACATCCCAAATATTTGAACATAATCATTCAGAAACTTGTGTTTCATTATTAATTAAAAGAAAAAACATGACTGCTTGTATCAGCAGCTTAGCAACCCTGAACTAGTAGCTAACAACAATCATAAGACTACTTCAGAATAAAAATACTTGAACATTACCAGAAACATAGCAAAAGTCCATGTTGATATGTTAACTAGCTAGTAGCAATTCAGAAAACAAAAACAGCAGAATTACACTTTATTATGATCATCAAAACAAACAAACAAAAAGAGCAAACCTAGCCAATCAACTCACAACAACTTAGTATAATCCCATCTCGGATGGGGTACTAAGGAGGTATGATGTACCAGCCTTTCAACTAGCCAATCAACCCATGTTGGTAAAAGAGTATAAAAAGCACTTTAAAAATCAATCAAGAAGTGAAAAAAGAGTTGATATTACTTTGGCTCTAAAAGCAGCTTTAAGCTGGGCAGTAGAACAACTAGGATCAACACCCAGAACAGAATATGCAGCTGCAGTGGACAAAGAGTCATCAGAGGTGTCACTTCTTCTACAGCTTAATGTAAACGGTGAAGAGCGGAATGAGAGAGAGAATGGAGTAGGGATGGGACGATAAGGTGAGAGAAATGGCGCGTATTTTGTGAAGTAGTTGATACCGTTAAGCTGGTGGTTGGTTCTGTTAGGACTTGGGAAATAGGGAAGTATACTTGCTGTTTTGAAAGCCATTTTTCTTTTCTGTTTCAGCCACATACGAGGACTCAAATAGGCTTTTGAGTTTGAGCCTCATGTGTTGATTTGACACTTGGGAGTTGGGTCAATATTATCTGACACAAGGTTGTGAATTTCCTCCAATTCTGGTGTACCTGGTATACCAAAAACTTGCTGATAAATTAAACATACCAAAAACTTTTAAGAGCAGGCTAAAGACAGTATTTTTCTCAGTAACAGATAATTTGCCCTTGACCTAAGGAACTGAGATTAAATATGAACTATTTTCCCGTTGGTTTATCCTCTAAATGTAGTAGACACAAAAGTACACTAACCCAATTATTTGTTATTGAGAAAATACTCAGTGCAAACATATTCCATTGATGACATATGACAACGAGTCATTGCTCCCACCCATTTGCTTGCTAGAACAGTCAAACTATTAGATTCCCGCTGTCTCAACTCTCAAAAATGTTCTCCGCACTACATTCAACTATTCAATTATGCTCCACAAACAAAAAGGTGGATAAAAGGGAAAAATAGTACACAACAGATGGCTCTTCAGATAGTGGCAATTCACTTCACCTTCAGATGTCTGGAGGAAAAGGCAAAGACACTGCTTGACACACCTACGATCCTACGATCCTATTCTACTACAGAGTAAGACTATAGGCAATTAGGCAGTTTGCAATATTTGTGGTCCCGGTTAAATACGCAGTCACGGCAGCGATTTTCATTGGCTAAGCCAAGAAACCTCAGCATCCCAGAAATCAGACTGATGCATCGGTCAATAATTGAGCAGAAGCTAGCATGATTAGCTTGTGTCACCGAACAGTAGACAAAGTGATTATACCGTTATACGTGCTTCTACAACTAACTTAAGACACTTAAGCTATTAAATGCTTCAAGTTGACTCGCTCCATCATCCTGATCCAAGTAGTAGTGCACAAAACTCTTGTCTGGCTTGTAACCTTCATCTCCCAGTTGAAGAATCAACTCTTCTACTACATTGTAGATGGCCTCGTTGTCTGGATGCATATTGTCACAGACGACAAAACTATGAACCTTCTTCTCAATCTCAATCCAACTTATACCAGTTACCTTTACCAATCCTGCTTCCTTAATTTTCTTGATAGCCCATGCTCTCTCTGCCCATTTCCCCTCAGCAGAATATATATTTGCCAGTTGAATATATGGGCCAGGGTTACCAGGTTCTAACAGAAGCAACTGCTCCGCAGCAGGTTTTCCCAACTCAGAATCCCTGTGAAGGACACAAGCGCCAAGCAGTGCTTGCCAGACCAGAACTCCTGGCATGACAGGTAATTGATCAACAAAATATTTAGCTTCCTTGAGAAGCCCAGCTCTGCCTAACATATCGACAACAGAAGCATAGTGTTCCATTCTTGGATTTATCTGATGAGCTGTGCTCATTGATTCAAAGAACTCCATACCTTTGTCAACCAGGCCTACATGGCTACAAGCATGGAGCAAGGAAATAAATGTAACATCTGTAGGCTCAATCCCTTCTGAAAGCATTTCCTCATACAAAGAAATAGCTTTTAGCCCATCCCCATGACGAGCATAGGCTGCAATAATGGAGTTCCATGAGACTGAGTTCCTTTGACACATCCTAGTGAAGACTTTGGTCGATTCCTCTAAAGTACCACATTTTGAATACATATTAATAAGTCCATTACTGACATAACCATTAAGGCCAAAGTTCTTTTTGATGACTAATGAGTGAATCTGTCGGCCAAACGACAAAGATGTATCCGCCCCAAACACAGCAAGAATGGCTGAGACCATATTCGGATCAATGTCAATTCCTGCTTTCACCATTTTCACAAAGACTCGGATGGCTTCATCTTCAAGCCCATTCTGAGCAAAACCCCCAAGAATAACCGTCATGGATATCCCATCAAGCTTCTCCGCGGAGTAAAAAATCTGCAAGGCATCTTCCATGCTTCCACATTTCGAGTACATGTCCATAAGTGCACTCTCTATACAATAATCAGAATGACACCCTAGTTTCCACACAAGGCCATGTATTTGTCGCCCTTCTCTTATCGCCTGCAGGCCAGAACAAGCCGACAGCAAGCCCAAATACGTCAAAGCATTAGGATCCACCAAAGCACTACGCATCATAGCAAATACTCTCAAACTATCCTCATACAACTCCTTTTGCACAAGGCCGGATATCATAGCAGTCCAAGTAACAACATTTCTCTCAACCATATCATCAAAAACCCGCTTCGCCAGCTCACAACACCCACACTTAAAATACGAAGTTATCAACGCATTCCCAACCGTAACCTCCGCTACATACCCACTCTTCACCACCAAACCATGCACCATCTCACACACTCTCCGAAAACCCGAACCATCACAGCCAGACAAAACAGTAGTCAAAGTCCCTTGATCAAAACGCCCAACACCCAACTCAAAAATCTCCCTAAAACACCTAAACCCCAACTCAAAACACCCACTCCTCAAATACCCAGAAATGATAGAGTTATACGAAACAGTATCCCTCATGGGCAATTCATCAAACACCTTAACTGCGTCCCACAAAACCCGGCATTTCGAGTACATGGAAAGCAGAGAATTCCAAACAACAATGGCATCGATATAGTTCCTAGGGTCATAATAATGATGGGTTTTGATTATTAAGGCGTGAAGTGAAGAACCCAGATGGATTTTGCCTTGTTTTCCACAGTTTGATAAAAGTCGGCTTATTTGAACATGGTTGAAAATGGGTGTTGTTGTTTGGTTTTGTGACGTTGTTTTTGCGAAGGTTTTGATGTGAGTGAGGGGAGAGAGTGGAGTAGGGGTGATTAGAAGTGAGTTTAGTTTTTGAGAAATCCATCTGGGTTTCATCCATGTAGTAATTTTAATCACTGTGAATTGCTGATGGGCTGATGTTGTTATTCGTTGTGATGATAAAACGAGGGAAAATTCAATTTACAGGGTCTTTGAAATGTTTTTTTTTGTCCTTTTTTGTTTTGGATTTTTTTGGCACAAAAACTTGTGAACCCGATTGTTGGGAATAATCTCTACTTGTGCCGAATAATTTGGAATAATCCCTACTTGGAAAATAGCTGGGGAATAATCCCTACTTGGTCACCCGTAGCCAGCAGTGGTCCCCTGGTCACCGGTGATGGATTTTCCGACCATATATATTGTACACGTGGATTAAAATGAGCGGTAAATACGCTGAGTTGGCATGCCACATCAGATAAATGAAGACACATGACCATATATACTGTATTTGTTTTGTATTTGTACATATCTTTATTTTTCTTTTATTTTTAGGCAAAAAATACCCTAATTTCCCCAATCTTCTTTTCTTCCATCTCTCTTCTCTTCTTCGAAGCAGGCAGTCTGCCATTTCTCTATTTTCTCCATTTGTTTTCTCTTGTTTCTCTTCTTCGTTTTTGCAGATTTGGTCGTTCATCTCCATTACTTTTTCCACTTTCCTTTCTTTCCATTATTCTTTCTCTCCCTCACTCACCACAATAATAAAAAAAACCCAATTACTAACCCTAATTTCGAGATCAAAGTGCAATCTGAATCAAGGCCCAATTTTCATCATGTACTCATCAACCCAATCAAATATTTTGCAATTTTGACTCTTCACAAATGAACACCAACAAATGTCTGAGTACATTAAAACCAAATGTCTAATTATACTTGCGAGTTTTTGAGGTACCAACAACATTAGGAAATGAAGAGCTTGAACCAACAGACCCACGCATTAGCTTAGAAGGAGACTCCATTTCGAATTTAGGTTTTCGAATTGGGGAAATTAATTCAATTGGGGGTTTTGGGGTTAAATTAAAATTTGGGGTTTTTCAAACTAAGTGAGAGGAAGATTTAGGGGAATGTCGAATTAGGAGTGAGAAGGAGGAGTTGCTATGTCAAATTAGAGATGTGAAAAATATTGTTCCTGATGTAATGGAGGTGATGTTGGGAATGTTGAATTAGGAGTGAGAGGAGCTGGGTATGCAAACATTTGCCATTGAGGGGAGATGAAAGACTTGTAGTGGGTATATCGTACAAATGCGATAGTTCTTTCTCAGTTTTTTTTCTTTTTTCTTTTAATTAATTTAGACCAAATACATTAACATGACTTGGCAAGCCTAGTCATGATGAATCTTTTGAGTAAGAGAGAGAAGGGAGAGTTTGTGTGGTAGGAGAAAGGTCGATAGAAGAGAGAGGTAGGAGAAAGGTCGAATAGAGAGAGTGTGGAAAATTGTGGGATTTGTTTTGTTTAGTTTTGCCTTTTTTTTAAAAAAAAAACTCAATATGTATTTCTGTACATGTACGTATTCGTACTGCCAATTTAGCGTATGTCATGTATTTTTTTACCACCTGTATAGTATATGGCCGGAAAACCCATCTTCGGTGACCAAGGGACCACTGCTGGCTACGGGTTGCCAAGTAGGGATTATTCCCAGCTATTTCCCAAGTAGGGATTATTCCTGATTATTCGGCTCAAGTAGGAATTATTCCCATCAATTTTGTCTTTTATATATATAAAAGACCCAATTTTAATGACATAAAATGTTGATTATTAACTTGCTGGTGGTTATTAGTGACAATGTCTCATATATAAAACAGGTGATTATAAGTGCTGTAATTTATAGCATGATGGCCTCTTGTACTTTATTGTCGGAATGATAAGCGTAGTACATTTGTTTGATAGTCTATGTACCTCTGATTGATACAACGTTTCTCTGTTTTGGTTTGGGAAAAATGATGATGAAGCGCGAAGACTGACAACTAAATGATTGTTATTTTATGCATGTGTATGTACAGAGACAGTGGTAAAATTGGAGATAATATACCTTAGCTTTGGGAGATGTTGTAGTTAGACACCGTAGATCATACTCCCTCCCGTTTTTTTTATCATTCCCCTATTCTTTTTTGGGATGTTTGCATTTGTTCTTCCCCTTTCTATTTTTAGCCTATTTTTTCTGCCCAAATGACTAATATGCCCCCATTATAATTAGACCAACCCCACACCACACCTCCAACTCTAAGGCCCCTATTGCCACAGAAACCACGAACCCTTATAGCCCCAACGACCAATGCACCCCTAGCCGTCACCATCCCCAACCCGTTGACCACCGTGCTGCAAGTCTCACCACGCCGCAAGTGACGACCGGCGTGAAGATCCCACACCAACTCCTCCACTGCGGGTTTCCTGAGTATCGTCCCAACTCTTATCCCGACACCACAAGCCTCCCTAGTCCCCACTAGAATCATCCTTCTTTACAACTCTCTCTCTCTCTCTCTCTCTCTCTCTCTCTCTCTCTCTCTCTCCC
>ONZK01001280.1:109207-128907 GCA_900322385.1 Pharnaceum exiguum | reverse complement strand
AACAAGGCATTCAGTTTTACAGAAACTATGCTCAAGCTTGTGGCTTCCCAGTTGGGTGTCATTTATCAAAAAAGAAGGAAGGAGTTCAATCAATTTATTACCCTATTAGCAACAAAGAAGGTTCTGAGAAAGGAAGGACAAGCCTCCAAATTGTGAAGAGGAGTAGAAGGTTGAACAAGAAGGGTCAGATTTAGCTATGAAAGAAGAAGAAGAAGAAGAAGAAGAAGAAGAAGAAGAAGAAGATTTGTCGATGGAAATAGAAAGTAAAAATAGGATAAGGAGAATCCCTCATGTAGGCTGTAAGGCTTGTCTATAAGTTTGGACCAGCTCACACTCATCCATTGCTAGCCTAGAAAGTCATCCCCTTCTATGACGAGGTTTGAGCATTGTGCACTAGTCTGTGATAAACTGAGCGGCCATAAAAACTCTACGAAGATTCAAAGAGGCAGTTTGGGGGGTTTGATGAGATTGGTGCGTCCATGGTTAATTTCAAGAATTTCAGCCGGACATGAAGGCTTATATAGGAGCAGGCCGAGCAGCTGATGCCGAAATGATTGCTTATCAGTATGAGAAAAGAGGTTTCAATGGCTATTCAAACATTTCATCCATGCCATGTTCGGATTTTTGTGTGTGCGTATGTGTGTGTAATAATCTAAAAGATTTACATAGTTTATATATGTCAATTTAAAAAAAAAAACATTGTAAATAAAATTTAATTAAACTCCGTGAAAAATTATACATAGGAGATCATCATATCATGTATTAAATTATAAATGATTTCTTCAATGGTTTTATTGGCGTACAAGTTAAATTTTATATATTAAAATGTATTATATACTACAACATATTATGTATTTTTTAAATGTTATAGAAGTAAAAATTGAAAAATAATAGCATATTTCAAACAAATGTTGTGAGACGCGGGGATAATGAATAAATCATCATTACGCAAATACATTAATACTTTGAACAAAAAATAGTATTTTAAAAACCTTTGTAGGAAGTGATTTTAAAGAGCTAAGTAACTAAAGTAAACTCTAAAAAAACGAAAGCGGTTTGAAGAATAGCACAAACAAGGAAGGAAGCTAGAGAGAGATAGTGGGTAGGGGCGGCCGAACTGACAAAGGAAGGAGAAACCCTTTTCGCCTTTTGTGCGGTCTTTTGTATTGTTAAACTGAATTAACCTAATACAATATATCTAGTATATATATACTAGTTCATAGGTAAAAGAAAAGGAAAGGACAAATACCCTTTTCTTCCCCTTACTCACGTTAAACCCAAGGAAAAGGGAATCCTTGCTTTCACGCATGGCCCATGTAATCTTATACCCATGTGGGTCATGTGGTCCAACCACATGATCCGTTATTCTCTACTTCTAATATTTTATCGGTCTAAACCCAAATACTTATCAGTGACGCATTGCACTTGTATGACCGAATAGAGTTTAATCAGTTAATTTTAGATTAATAATTAATTTGTGACAACAGTGACTCCTAGCAAAGTATACTAGTCACTCAACTGATTAAACTATATGGCTCATTTGTACATTATAGTGTTCCATATTAGTACCTAATAAATACATACACTTATATAGAACATTTTCATCAATCTCCCACTTGTTCTTATAACAAGTGTATGAGCTAACTTGGAACACAACCATTGGCTCCTACTAGTCTCCACTAATCAAGTGTATTACAAATCCTTATCTAACGGTCCATAGAGGCATCTCTCGAATTTTAGATGAACTTGCAAATGGTTATCCAATTAACACATTTAGCACGGCCATGCAATTTAAGTAAGTTCCATCATTCGATCAACCAAGAACCAAACGCCCATGAGATGGCTAAGACAATCCTTTCTCACTCCCCTAACATTCCACTACATGTTTCAAAACATATCTGATCATCGTCTTTATGGTCTCCTGTTATGGCCAGACGGTGGACATATTTCAAGAGATTGTCTTTTCACATGCAAGATATAAAGAAGAATTCAATTTAAAGGCTTCGATTTATTAGTTGTACTATGTATTCAACCGAATACTAAATGTGGGTCATAGTTCAAAATAAAAGTCATTACTTACATTCAATGTGGTTAACTAGACACCATGTCTACATGATTCAAGAAACATGAATCATCATATTAAGCACATTCTAATCATATATTAGTTAATGATGTACCTACTCATCAATATGATTAGGAACTTTCCAAATCCAATGTTTACCGATTCACATAGTAGGGTTTCATTATCAAGACTCACTCTTGGTAACCTATTCGGTAAGTTATAGATTTGATGTTGGACTTAATTAATTCTAAACCAAAATTAAATAAATAAATGAATAATAAGATATAATGAAATATCAGTATCCTCAAATTAATCATAGAAGTATTTTACAACTCATGTAAAATCTAACACTACATCAATTCCTAATTGATCTAATGCCCATCTCAGCCAAATGTTTCTCATGTTTTGGCTGAGGCAATGGTTTAGTGAGAGGATCAGATACTTTGGAACTTCACCAAGTTCAGAAACAAATTTTCTTATCCAAATAGCTTATTTGGCAACCTCATAAACTGTCAAATATTCCGCTTCAGTCGTACATTTAGCAATAATAGTTTGCTTAACACTGCAGAAGCTCACAGCTCCCCTATTCAGAGTAAATTTGAATGTAGTCTGAGTAATATAATCATCTTTATTTGTTTGAATACTAGCATCCGAGTAAGCCTTTACACGGAGCTCATCATTACCATCATATACTAAGAACATATTCTTAGTTTTCCTTAAATACTTAAAGATATTCTTAGCTGCAGTCCAATGTGCCATATCTGGGCATGCTTGGAATCTACTCGTCATGTTTAAGGTACACAAGACATCGGGCCTAGTACATATCATGACATATATGATAGAACCTATTGCAGAAGCAAAAGGCATCTTACTTATCTTCTCTAGTTCTACATAAGTAGAAGGACAATCCTTCTTGCTTAGAGTAGTGCCATGAGCCATATGGATATTCCCTTTTTTAGAATCAGTCATGTTGAATCTAGCAAGAATCTTATCAATATAAGGTTGTTCACTCAGACCAATTAACCTCTTAGATCTATCTTTATACACCTTAATTCCAAGAATGTACTGAGCTCCACCAAGTCTTTAATAGAAAAACACTTTTCTAGCCAAGCCTTTACAATCTAGAGCATCGGAATGTTATTATCTATGAGTAGTATGTCATCCACATACACCACTAGAAAAATAATGTTACTCCCACTAAGTTTCTTATAAACACATGGTTCGTCAGCTTCTTCCATACTCTGGAAGCCAAATTTCTTTATTACTTCATCAAAGCGAGAATTCCAACAACGAGATACTTGTTTCAAACCATAAATGAATTTTTGAAGTTTGGATACTTTCCTAGGGCACGATGAGTCTTCAAAACCTTCGGGTTGGTCATGTACACTTCCTCTTCTAAAACTCCATTTAGAAAAGCAGTTTTAACATCCATTTGCCAAACCTCATAGTTATAATATGCGGCTATAGTTAGGAGAATCTGAATAAACTTAATTTTAGCTACTGGAGAAAAGGTTTGAAGAAGATCGTTGAATATTGTAGGAAAAGCCAGCAGTCACACTGACTTTTCGTAGTTGCACTCGTGGCCAAGCATGACCGTCCACCCAAAAAAGCACCCCGTTTTTGTTCTCCTAAAGTTGCATCTACTGATAGTAATATAGTATTCATTTCACGGATCACGGATCCAAAGAAAACTCAAGTCATGTACCACTTACTTTTGGGGATTTTACTCAATCAATTTTCCCATCCAATTTCGAAGAACATGTCATAATACATGTTTTGATTCCTGCTCCTAAGTCTGTTAATAATACTATGAATGTAGAGAATGTTAAAATTGGAGGAGATGAAAGGCTTGTTTAATCAGCTACTGGTTGGAAAGATAAACGTTGTTTCTAACTCTACTAGAGTTTCGCTTAATTTTATTCCAACTTTTGGGATGAAGTAGTTATTGAAATAGAAGATATTGAAGATGAATGTTGGCAACATACTTTGTTGGCACTGTAATTGGCAAAATAGTGAAATTATAGGAAATGATCGATTTTGTTGGCAAGGTATTGGAATTATGTTGCTCCAACGGAGCTATTATAATTCAAGAAGTGTTGGTTGTATTTCAGTTCAAGAATAACTTTGTCATCCTAAAGCCTTCGCATCCTGAAGTCAGTAGTGAGTTGGAAGATGTTGGTTCCTGTATGAAACAGATACAGTTACGGTGAAAAACAAAATTTGCTTTTGCTAGTGGAAAGAGTTGAGGAAGTAGTGAATCACTATAACAATGAGTTAAATGAGTCAGGTAGAACGAAGAGCAATGGAACTAAAGGAGCCTAGGAGGGATGAAGTATTGGGAAAATGAAGTACAGGCGGAAATACAGATTAGGGAAGGACTCAGGAACTTCTTCACATACGGCAGTTCTACTTTTCTTTTTTTTGGATAAAATAAAACACAGTTCTACTTCTTTTTTTATTTGAGATCAAACACAGTTCTACTTGTAGAAGCTTCGCTATGCGGAAAAGAAAAAGAAAAGCTTCGTAGATACTCAGATACCCAAACTACACTGGATCAAACACACAAATATTGTGGAACCTGACACCGTGGAATTGCTCCGGAATGTACTCGTAGTGGCGAAGCCAAGGAGACGAGGTTACACCACCCAGCAAAAAGTTGCTGTTTAGATGGCTTAATCAGTTGCAGACTGAAGTGAAAAAGGGTAATTTTTGAAGAGCAGGAGCTATTACAGAGCTTTCTTTCCAAGTAGAAGGATAAGTGGCTACCATCCAGGCTCACTCTCAGTAGGCTTAGCATGGCAAGTTCATCAACTCCTTCACGTGATCACATCCATCCTCATGCCCCTAAAACATCTATGACAAAGGCCTCCTGCTAAGGTTACACAGAGGTGATGATTGCATCTACATTGGCCACCAAATTTCCCTCAACTCAAGAATGTAAGCCTATTCGGCTATTCCTCGTGTAGTCACAGTGGCAGCCGTTGAAACATTTGATGCCCAGCTGGGAGCCACTTTCGAGATACTGGAGGAGAGTTGATGTAGTTACACTAGCTCAAATAACAATTATCTTCTCATGATTATTCCAACCATCGAGAGTAATATGTGGAGTCACACCAGAAGGAACCTCAAATTTCAGCTTTATAGGCATAATCTCACCTGGGACTAGAGAAAAATAGTTGTCTGAATAATGTACAGGTAGAATCCTTGTGTCCTCCCCTTCTCGGTTCTCCTCCCCATGGACAGAAAAATGCAAGAAGAAAGCCACCCCTACATCGGGTCCATCAATCTTAGTAACTTTCAAATAGTCACTTTTCCGGTCAAAATGCTTGTATAGTCTCCGAATAATTCCATCTCTCTGTTTATTCACATCCTTTTCATGTTCACTTAGGACAGACAGACCATCACGTTCATAATGGCCAACTCCCCCACAAAACTTGTTCTTCGACAGCTGATCCTCAGTGCTTGGCTTCCCGGAGGTGTTCTCTACATGCATTTGGACTTCATAGCTGGATCCAGTGATAGAAACCTTTGAAGTAATCTTTAGAGGTATTTTCTTCATTTTATATGGTTCTAGCAGCGTGTAATCACTGCCTGAGAGATGCAACCAGTAAAAATTACGCGATAAAACACCATAGTCTGACATGCGGTAAAGCTTGAGGAGAAGAAAGTATACAGGCTTCGCTTTCTCAGATTTTGGATACTTCATCTCTGCGATCGGAAGAGTCTTTTTAGAAGGTACAGAAAGCTTCTCATGAACATCTTTAAATGGGCAGGATCCATTCAGATCCCATACTGAAACTTCTACAGCAACATCAGATAGCTGTTCTGATGTAGTATTTACTACCTGGAAACACAGATTTTCAATGTTATCTAGTCTGAAAGTAAAAAACCAAGCTTTCCAAATTAAATGACTATGCCCGTTGCAACTTAGACAACAGGGTACCTCTATACTGTAGGTTGCAAGGTTTAGCTGCACATGAATGGGTTCTGCAGCAGAGCGGCATCCATAGAAACCAGCCGTTTGATCAAGAAGGTGATCATAAAACTGACCCCTCAGGCCAGTCCATGGATTCTGAGTCTTCCAAATCAAGACACCCGTAAATTTAGTCCACATATGGGAAGTCCAACCTTCAAGTAGAGCTTTATACTGCTCATAGTTGACAAGTTGAGCCTAAGATATTGCAAAGCCAAGCAAAGTTAAGATCATTACAGTAACCAAGGAACCATTTAGTAATTAGCTAAGTGATATATACGGAACATACCTGCAGGCAGAAGTCATCCAAATCCGTTGGAGTCCCATAAAGTAAGATCCGGTCATGAACCTTGCCTGGTTTTGAGTAAGGAATGTATTTATGGTAATCCCAAATGAGATTAGGTACCTCTTCCACGTAACCATTTTCAACCTTTTTAAATATCGGAATTTTCCATCCTTCTTTAGGCATCGTTGCCCTAATGGTAGCTGCAACTGGCATTCCAACTGAACCAACTTCAGGGTTAAACCCATAGCTGTAGTAGTCATCCTTAAAGAAGTTTTCAGGGTTCTGGATTTCGTAAGGACCATCAGTCCAGTTGCCTTGCCCATCACCAAACCCATCCCACAATGACCCTTGAACATAAACTCGAGTACCATCCAGAAATTGACTAGGATCAGTAGACATTTTACATATATCTTCACCAATGTCGCCTTTTTCATTGTCACTATAAAAAAGGGGATGAAGTCTCAGGTCACTTGTCAGAGCTGTATTTATGTCAGGTGGTGGAACCTGTTCATTACCCCCTACCCAAAGAGCAAGACTTGCATAGTTTCTAAGAAGCTTGATAGTGTCTCTAGCACAGAGCAAGAAAAGATCATGATCCAACGGACCATTAGGGTTTGATATGGGATCTCCACGTCCATCAACATCTCCAGTGATCCAGAACTCCTGCCACACCTGTAGAAACAATCAGGAGAATTATGTTATGTCACACACAGCGTCCAGGTATTGAACTTGCAGTAATTGTAAAACTACATGAACGAAAAAGATGAAGCATTACAGGAAAATAAACTTCCACTTTCGAAAAAGATGAAGCATTATATAGAGTGTAAGCCGTACATAGTACATACGTAGACAAACCAAAGGGGGTAAGCCAATAAACCTCGCCTTTCTGAGATGAACGGAATCTATATAAACTATAAAGTACCTAAAAATAAAGATGGCTGACGAAAAGTCGCATTGCACTATACACATGGGACTTGAAATAATTTCATCAGTTAGGATATCCCAGAAGGCTTAGCCGTTAATGTTTGATGGCTTAGTACTGTATATCAAGTTATCAACCAGTACACACTCAAGCTGTACACAGAATGGAATGGGCTAAAAATCCTCTTCAATCATCAAAATCCTCTAGAAGAGAAACAGGATTATCCTTTCACCAATTACTTGGACCACAATGGATGTGATTTACAGCTGCACGGTTCTACAACTTCTCACACTAGCACCCAGAAAAAGCAGCACCTACCTCATTCTGAAAGAGAAAGAATGATTTCTCACCAATAAAAGCGTACCATCTAATCCAGATTGCATGCAACATAGGAATGGCAAGAAAAATCAAGCGCAATATTTAGAAAGTGGAAAAATTAAGCACAATTCTAAGATAAATTGCGCATGCACCGCTGCTACATTTGCATTGCCTTCAAAGTGCAACAATCAATCTAACTAAAAAAATTAAACAAATATATTAACAGACAAAGCAAGAGTAACATGGGAAAGGACGATGAGACATAATATGGCTAAGTAAACAGGGATTCCAGTAGTTTTTTTTTTTACACAACTGTCAACAGGGTTAAGTGGCATAAAGGTGATGAGGGAAAACTAAGGTAACACAATATCAAGCAACTGTTCCTTGTCTATAGAGATAGAGACAAGGCTTCCAGAAAATGGAGAGTACATTGCTTACCAACAAGCCATACTTATCACAATAGTGATAAAATTCTGGTCTCTCAGCCAAACCACCTGCCCAGCAACGCAGCATATTGAAGTTCATCTCTGCGTGAAATTTGATGTCTGTTTCGTAACGCTTCTTGGAAAGCCGCAGCAGACCATCTGACAAAATCCAGTTACCACCACGGATAAACACTGGTTGTCCATTAACCTTAAACAACCTGCAGATTTGCAAATGGGGAAGCAAAAGGGTCACTGTAATTTATGGTGACAACACATTTATGGTGACTTAAATGACATACTTGCATTCATACCTCCCTCCAGTAGCACCGTCAATAGAGCACTCAATATTGCGGAAACCAAATAGTTGGTTCCATGAATCAGATTCTCCAAATCCCTTGACATCAACTGTTATACTGACATTATACAGGGATTGGTTACCCATACCATTCGGCCACCACAAATTGGGCTTGTAGAAGAAAAGCTGCATGTTTAAGTTATCAAACCATTAATAGCTTGCTCTAGATAAACTGAGTATTCTACTCACTGCTTTTCTGAAAAAGCAATTGCAAGATTTTCCCATCAGAAACATTATGATTTCAGTTTCTGGTTTTTATCTGCCATCTGCACTATCTTTTGGATCTTGCATAAACATAATAACAGACACAATCATACACAAACATGTGTACACAAAATCCAACAAGGATCATGCTGAAGAAAGGTGTTGGGAGGAAAGAGATGGATCCAGCGTCATAGAGAGAGAGAGAGAAGCTCTTTTCAGCCAATACCAAACAATAACCAATAATGAGACTTTATGTATAACTATCAAAAGATGACTATCTAATGAGACAGATGTGACAAACCTTGGCAAATGAGTACGTTACACGTGCACCAGGAGGGATGGACAGATGCTCAGTCTGAAGATGATCTACCAGACAAACATCACCATCAAGTTCAGTGGTCACTTGAATATTCAATGCACACTCAGCAACCCAGCCACTTCTATTTTCCAGTTCAGTTGTAGCATGAAGGTAAACCCTCTTATAGTCATCAAAGAATGATGACACCAGGTGGGGATCTATAATTTGCACTGGCTGCAAGGCACTGTCACTTATAAGCCTCACATGTATATACAAACAACTAAGGTTTAACCCAAAGACACTAACAAGTAATGCTAGAAATATTTAGTGTCAAGTTAACAATACCTTCGAATTATAAACCTGTTATCACATATTATTTGAAGGAAGGACTATGAGTAACACAGAGAGAAGAAGTAGCCAGAATGTGAAGTACTAACCCCGATAACTGAGAGTGACACCTCATCCCATATGCCAGTGTTCCTGTCCCTGTTGATCATTAAAGAGAAGAAGCTCAGAAGGCTTATGCAATGTGCTATGAACTTGATACTGTTCCATTAGACATTAAATTTAGTACAAACTTCCCCTTCACCAGTACCAATGAGGATTCAGATCAAGCATCTGCTAAATTTGAACCCATCTGGCACAATTAAAATTCTAGTGTCTTCAGTTGTACTTAAAAAAGGTTTATCAGGTTAATTAATTCTTGTTCAGATTCAGATTCAGGTATTTGTCCATTGCCATGCAGTTGAAAGATTTATCACAATCGTTCTTTGGGTGATAATGCACTAAATCAAAATGGCTAAAAGTCCCTCCGTTACTTCCTATTTGTAGTGAAGTTGCGGGAAGTCAATACTTCAATGCAACAATGCATCCAGGGTCGCTCTAGGAACATCCTCTCTGACTTCTAAAACCAGGGTAAAGGTTGCGTACTCCAGACTCCTATGGAATGGGATTTAGACTAGTAGTTGTTATTGTAATTGGCGTTGTCGCTGTTGTATTCAGGTTCAGGTATACTGGAATCTTGTCTCCATATGCTTGATCGCTTGTGCTAGCTCTAGGATGGAAACTTTTGCGAAGGACACTCTATTATTAGTCTAGTGCTTTTATGCAGTGATGATGAAACTCAAGGTAGCACACAAAAGCGATAAGATACAAGCAGACGTACGAAAAATATTATGCGAGACCATAGCATCACAAAAGACATTGCAACTGGATCACTTTTGAAAATTCTAGTTAATTTAAAAGTTAAGCCATTTTGGACTGTCGCATACAAGTTTTTGTGCCACTATAATAGTTGATCTAGCTAATGCCTTGCCTTTTTAGTTTCTGTTCCAGCAATTTCTTCCTCTTTTTTTCAGAAAGATGATTTTTATATGACCAAGAAATGGCACATGAGAAACAAGACATTTTCTTTTTATAGTCTCGCAATGAGAGTCACCTGATAGGAGTCATCCAATCCCAACCCTCCACATACTGGGCCGCAACATCCTTTCCAATCTATCATTTTGTTTGACAATACACGGAAACAAGAAAGCATCAAGATGAGGATTTTTCGTGTTTCAGGTACTTGCAAGAAAATAGCATGTTTTAGCACAGATACAAGTCATACAACCCAATTGCAGCAGAACAAGTTCATTCAGGTTGCATAATATCATCAACTCAAAGGAAATAACTGAAGTTCAGTAACAATTGCATTAATATCCCAATTTTATTAAGTTTCAACTGATATAAATAACAATGTGTTGGTCTTTCGGAAGTAGTTTCAATTAAGCATTCAGTGATTTTGTCATCTAGTAACTATTTTTGCATTCAAATATCTGCCCTGAACTTTCTCATTCAGCCTTCAACTCTAACAGTAAAATTCACGTTCTTATCAACATGCAACTTCCAATTAGTGTTAGTATCAACAATTGATAGGCTAGATAAGAAATTGTAACATACATACCTCATGATCACCTCCTTGGCCGCCCTGAGGTGGGATTTTCCCAGGATGATCAGGAGGGTGAACTAAAACAGCTAGAAAGTTTTGGCCATCAGGAGATAATATATCTGTGACATCAAGAGAATGCCTTCGGAACATTCCCTTCGGCAGAACCTTTTTGTGTCCATTCAAGTACACGTCTGCAGAGTAATTTATGGCACGAAAATTCAAATCTACATGGTGGTTCACAGCCTGCAGATGTTTATACATATGAAGTCAGTCAGTCACACACTCACACTCATTCAGTGGAAGATAAGTAAAGAATATCAAAATTATAAATTCCTGTATTCAAATGAGCATCATTTTATAAGATGATGATTATATATGTAAGCCAAATGAACCAGAGAATCAGTTACTGACCAGCTTACACTGAAATTTAGTGAAGAACCAGAATGTGTAGTACTCCCTCCCAGAATCCCCGATGTCAACGATTGATTCATTTTCCAAGCCATAAAACGGGTCAGGTATGCTCTTATTCTTCACAAGGGTCGCCAATACACTGTCAAACGGAATGGCAACTTCCCGGATAAGTAAAAACAATAGGTAAGCCAAGCATTGCATCAATAACAACATTCTACATTATCCAGAGCAAAGAAACATAAGCAGGTATCGCTATCCAAAGCCACGATCAAGATGCGCATCTTAGCACGGATAAATTACATTAAAACCCTAGAATCTTCACCCTTCCTAAAAATCACAAGATTCGGCACAATTAAAATCACACTCACACATCAAAATTACCACAAACAACAACAACATAGCCTTAATCCCAATCTGACTGGTCAGCAAGGACCAAATAAGATTTCCACTAGACACTCACACAAACAACCACGCCAACAAGCACAAGCACAAACAAAGACACACATTCCCGCGCGCGCACAAAAACACACACATTACAGCACGCACGCGTATACGCACACATGAGATTCCTTTAATTTGGTCATTTCTCTCCATCTCTTCCTGTCTCCAACCACACTCTCATCAAGGCCAAGTAGAGGCGTACCGCGTACAGCCATATCCATTATCCAACCTAACCACCTTACCACCCTCATCCAAGTCTACCGAGATTTCCCTCCGCGCCTTGCTAATTGCTTCAAAAGTTCAGTAACCACAAAATAAAAAAGAC
Organism: Pharnaceum exiguum; assembly: GCA_900322385.1. Classification (NCBI taxonomy): domain Eukaryota; kingdom Viridiplantae; phylum Streptophyta; class Magnoliopsida; order Caryophyllales; family Molluginaceae; genus Pharnaceum; species Pharnaceum exiguum. The sequence goes on along the minus strand of ONZK01001280.1, from coordinate 116,957 downwards.
GCAAAAAAAAGAAGGAAACTTCTTTTGTTTCTTTTTCCTAAGACTTCATCCTAACACAATACTCTACACATATCACTCACAACAAAACCACTCACCCTCACTAATTCACTTTCATTGCCACTAGAAACTTTCCACATTCTTACATGCAGCAACACACATTTTAATATAAATAAAGATAAAAACTTTAGTATCGAATAATTGAAAGTTGACCAGAGAGAGAGAGAGAGCATTACGTTCCGGGGACCACAGCGGGCATCCAGGGAGGAGAGGGATGATCCGACGGTGGAGGGTCAGTGGTGGTGAGCTCTTCTCCGGTGAGGTTGACCTCAGTGGATCTTGCTGCTACCCAACCTGAATTCAGTAGCATTTTCTTTCCTATTTCCGCCATTATTGTTTATTTGTTTTGTTTTGTGGGTTTTGTGCTGTGAGCTTAGCTTATTTATTTGTACAGTGATGATGACAATTTGAAATGATGAGAAATTGATGCTTGACTAATAAACAAGTAAAAAGAATGTTGCTTTTTGCTTTTCCTTTTTCTTACATTTGATCACACACGTTGTTGTTGAAGTTAGTGAGTGCCGCGCTGTCATTATATTAAGTGCTACAGTGCCAACAGTGGTCGCAGTTTCAGTTGGCGCCACGCACGCGAGAAATTGATTTTTCTGCTGAATGATATAATTGACAAATTGACAGATGACAAGGAGTATTTGACAGCACGCTTGCGTCTACGGAGCACTCGGAGCTTACCTCCTGCGCCCACACGTGAAAATGTGAAATTAGATGGTGGAGTAAGATATTGGTGCAGATTAAGCACAATAATCCGACCGCATTTCAATTGATCTGAGCCAAGATCAATTCGGAGATAATTCACTAACTTTGGCCATTAGTATGGGCTAATTCTATTAGTAAGTTACTAAGTTACATATACCGATATACGTACATTCTTCATAAATCGCAAAGCATATCGTATTTCTTTTTTCAAAAATAAATAAAAGATGGCTCATTCATGGGTATCACATTTTGGGTTTACCATAAGTTTGTCTTTATTGTGTAAATTAGAGTCGAAGACCATTGGTACATACCATCTCTTCAAAACCATCTACAATGGGAGCTCTTTTTTTAAAAAGGAAATATGAGGCCAGTGAGAATCGAACCCCCAATTTTATAGGTTGAAAGTGGGCTATCTATCATTTTGAGCAATTCTTTCTTCTATACAATTGGAGCTTTATAAGAGGTTTGTGTTGACAATTTTTCCGAGGTTTGATTTTAAACCTCTCCACGGAGTTCAAAAAATAATAAAGAAAAATAAGTGAGAAAAAAGAAAGGAAAAAGATGAAACAGAGGTTTATAAAAGAGGAGGGAAAGCTCATAGATCTGTAATTCGTGGAAATTGGGGAGAATGTAAGAAAAAGAGGGACCATCCATGGAGCTCAAACGAGCGTCACCGACTATTTTACCTACATTCTCTTAGCAAACTATTTCACGTAAATGTTTGTGGTTTCCAGAATCAATCCCCGTACACCCTTTCACTAGGTGATTACCTTTATTGTTTTACACGAAAGGAAGTAACATTAGAAGGTGAGCACTCCAAATACGAGCTCAAGCCAATAAGTCCAATTGAAAATGAAGTAGGAAGTAAGGTCAAAAGTTGCAACCCTCAAATGGGTGAAGTAAGGGAGCAATCTAAAAGCCTCCAAAGTACCCAAAGAGCAACTCAGAAAATGCACATCCAATATCAAGCATCAAAATAAATAAAATCGGAAGAGAGATTTAACTTATATACATGGTGAGGTGAATAAGAGAGAATGGAAGAAGGAAAAAGCAAGTAAAAGTGATTCTCTTTTGCATTTTTCTCCCCTTTTCTTTCATGTTCTCCATCATTACAAATACGAAGTTTAAATAACACTCCACAATAATGAACAACAATAACATCGATTTGGGGCTTATGTTTTGGGCCATGTAAAGAATGTTTCGAACCTTTTGGCTAGTTAGATTGAGGTGGAGAAGAGGAAATTATAGAGGATAAATATTTTTGGAGAGAATCTAAACCAAACAACACCAAAGTAAAAATGATGATGTGAACAATATTTCTAAAAATAGTCTTTTGAAATAAATGGGAATCTTTACTTGCCAAACATATAAGAGCAGTTTTCTATTGATTGAAATTCCTTTTGTAACTAAAAAAAAAAGTAATCATTTTAGCTTAATAAGATAATATTTTAATCAATTTTTACTAGTTCTTCACTTCTTCGTATCATCCATTTTAATTTTCTCGATCGGTGAAAATAGCAGCCGATATTTTGTTCATGACAAATCGGATAGGATACTAAAGACTAATTGACAAATTACATGATAAAATATCTAATGGGCATGGCTACGGAAACATGTCATACCACAAATCATAAATGACCTCAAAATGTAGGACACAATAGTTGAACATACACGTTGAAGTCATGCCAAATTGACAATAATTCTAGACTAGAAAATCAAAAACCAAAACTTTCCCGTAAATCCAATAAAAAGAATATTAAATCTAAATAATCTAATCATATTTGATATTTTGGGCAATAATGTCCTTATCCATTTGGTGTCGTAAAATGATTACCATAAATCTATTTTCATACAATAAACAAACATAACAATATTAAATTAAATTAAATCAAAATTCAGACCAAACTCATCATCATCATCATCATCATCTTCTCCTTCACCACCTTTCTCCCTTCTTTCGACTTGCGTGCCCAACACCCCCATCCACCCCACTCTCTCTCCTCTCCTCTCCTATTTCTGATCTAACCCCTTAAAATTTAAAAGAAAAAAAAGGATCAAAATGGAAATGGAAAGCTCCTCAGCAGAGCGTCGTTTGAGGGCAATCCAAGCGCACCTTCTCCCATCACTTGACACTGAATTTGTCTCTCATTTATTGTCCACTAATGAAACTGCTGGTGGAGAGTTTTACCAAGGTACATATATATATATAGCTTTTGGGTGATGGGTATCATTAAAGATTTGATTTTTGGTAGTTGGGTATTTGATTTTACGGTTGAATTGTACTATATGTGGCGTTTTATGATCTGGGCCCCTATTATATTCTCATTTTTGTAATAAAGAAATGATCTTTTTTAGTTTTTACCCATGTGCTAGCCACAAGGTTTTATTTGATCATGTGATGGAATAACAACTTTAGTACTGTATCTACTTATATTAGATTAGATTAGATTAGATTATGATTATTGTGATTCTTGTATGTACACATTTTTTGTTGGGTGTGTGTGACTTTTGTTGGTTCTGTATTTATTTATAATGTTGTATGTACTTTAAATGTGTGTGTGTGTGTGTGTGTTTGGTTTTACTTTGTGTCCTTTTCTTTTTAAGATTCTGTCAGTGAAGTGTTTGTTAATGAGACAATATATATAAGCAATTAAGCATGCACTAATGTATGTATGCTTAATGTGAGGGGAAAAAAGGAGAGAATTGTTTTTGTGGAAAGATGGCCTGATGTTGATTCTTGCTGCCTTTGCACTTAGCATTTAGAAATACCCTAGTGAGTGCTTTGTCCTTTTTATCTTTTGGAGCATCTTGTTTTGAATCTGAATGAACTGAGCTTGACAGTGTGGCAATGTGGCATGTGTATAGTCTATTCAGATTGTTGGGAATGATATTGAAAAGACTTGTGTCACTTTCCAGAAGATACTGTAATACAGTTTGTTAAGCTTCACTTTCATTCCTGGTTAGAAAGTTGTCTCTGTTGGGTTCATAAGAGGGTTAAAGTTCACTTTTTTTAAGGTCGGGGTGTCCATTTAAAGAAATGTGAAGTGGTTGCGAGCGATTTGCTTACAGTTTGACATACCAATATTGTGATACTGTGGGCTGAGAGAGAGTCGAGTTGTTCAGGTCAGAGTTGAGACAGGGTGATTGAAAGAGGGTGTTTCATTATAGGCCCTGTGATTGTAACTGTTTAGTACTAATCAAGAGCTGCTAGAGTATGCTACTTCACTTGGAGGATTATAAGAAGTTTTGATCGTCTGAAAATGTTTTAGCCGGAAAGCTGTAGATGGAAGGGTCTTTGGTTTAATCTCCCAGTACTTCGTCACTCGTTTACTGACTTCATCTGGCTGATTTGGTGAATTCAGCTGTGTTTTGCATAGGATTCTGATGAGCTTTGTGCTCTCGAATGATTATGAAGATGAGGAAGATTTTGGCCTTTTTCTTTGTGGTTTGGACTTTCAGAATGTTTTCTGTACAGCAGCTTATAGAATATACTGAAGTTTCTGATATGTTAGAAGCCAAATTAAGAACAAATTACTTTTGATGACTAACATCAATCTTTCTTGAGCACAATGATGGGCAGATCCCTTTTAATTTACTTGTAAACTAGAGACCTGGAAGGTATTCATATTTGGTCCATTTTAGCCGACCCCAATCAGTTTTGGGACTAAGTTATTGGAATTGGCTGTTGTGGTATTACTGCAAAAATTTCTTTGTTAATAGATTGTACAGGCTCCTAGCTTAGGAACCCAGGATTTTGTGCGCAACAAAATGGACTCTGATTAGGAATAGATGTTAATGTTAACAAGTGAAGATCTTTGTCTTTGGTAGTAGAAGCTAAGGTGCTGTTTGGGATCGTTACCATTTCCAGTTTTCAGTTTTTTTCGAAACTAAAATCCACTTTCTGGAAGCCAGAAAAAGTGTTTTTCAATTTTTTGTTGTCAGTTTTGAAAATCGTAACAGGATACACCATGCCAAATGTTTTAATTTCAAAAATAACTTAATTATCACTAAGTTGGAAATATTTGAAAACCAAAAACTGAAAACTCACCGTGATCCCGAACAGAGCCGAAGTTATTGGAATTGACTGTTGTGGTAGTACTGCAAAATTTTCTTTTATTAATAGATTGTACTTGCTCCTAGCTTAGGAACCCAGGATTTTGTGCGCAAAAAGTGGACTCTGATTAAGAGTAGATGTTAACAAGTGAAGATCTTTGTCTTTGGTAGTTGAAGCTACTTCAGCCTTGTATGGTTGGTACATTTTCGAAAGCTGAAATCCAAGCATATAAAAGCTGATTTTTTTTTTCTTTCATACAAGTCAGTAGAAGGTCGTTTTACCCTTGCAGTTACCCTGTTACCATGGTATATGTTATTTGCTTTGCTGCTTTGTGTTGTTTTCCCTATTGATGTTAAACTTTTATGGTTGTTTTGATCATTAAAACTAGATTTTTAAGGGTGGAATTAGTTGAAACAAGGTTGTGACAGTCTCTTTCTTGGTTGTTTGAAAGGCTTTGATTTTTTTTCTACTTCTTTTTACCAGTAGTGTATACTGCATCTCCTAGTCCTTGGTTTGCCAGATTTGATCTTACTTAATTGATGTCTGGCCCATATCTGTAGGTCATGGGTATAGTGTTGTCCTTCCTGAAAAGTTAGATACAGGAAAGTGGAATGTTTACAGGTGAGCTATCTTTTACTAAGTTTTTTTGCATTATTTTGCTGCTTCTATGCTTTTGTAATTTTTCCCCTTTTTTTTTCTCTGTTGAGTTGTTTGCTGTCATCTTCTGTACTATTGTTAACTTGGGCTTTCATACTTTTATTTCAGGTCTGCGAGGTCCCCATTGAAGCTTGTTACTCGATTTCCAAACCACCCTGCGATTGGAACATTGCATGATACCTTCGTGTGAGATTCTTTCTTGATTGCAGTCATGGGTTGTTCTGTTTTTCTTCCTCAAGTTTTTTTGGTGACCTTTATTCTTAGGCTTGAATTGTTTGTGCAGACATGCAGTTGAAAGTTTCCCAGACTACAAATACTTAGGTACAAGGGTGCGAGTTGATGGAACAGTTGGAGAGTATGTTGATTTTACATTAAGTTTTAAATGCCTTTCACTGTTTTGTTGACTTTCTAAATCCATTGTGATATTCTGTTAAACTCTGAAGGTATAAATGGATGACATATGGAGAAGTAAGTACAGCTCGTTCAGCAGTAGGATCCGCTCTTCAGAACTATGGTTTATCAAAGGTTGGTCTGCTTTTGCTCTTATTAGGGTTGTGTGGTCAAGTGGGCTCTGTGGCGGTAACATGGTGCCATTTATAGGGATTTCTTTCTTTCTTTTTTCCTGTATTTGCTTCATTTTTTCAGAATTTAATTATCAGCTGTTGCAAAACAGATGTTATTACCCCAGGCTTGCTATTAATTTCAAATGTGAACCCGCAGAGTAGTTATTGACTCTGTGTTTTGGACTGGTTTTGCTTCTGTATATGATCATCAATTCATCACGCATATTGGTGATTATTTACCCTTTTTTTCAATAGGGATCTTGTGTTGGACTCTACTTTATTAATAGACCAGAATGGATGGTGGTGGATCATTCCTGCTCTGCATATTCTTTCATATCAGTTCCCTTGTATGATACACTAGGTACTTGTCTACTCAGTTGATAGCCTTGATTCATATTTCTCAATCTTGATGAGGCTACCTGGTTTCTCACATATCTGTGCTATTTAACCTCAGGCCCAGATGCTGTTAAATACATCGTGAACCATGCTGATGTGCAGGCTATTTTTTGTGTCCCAGAAACATTAAATTCTGTAAGTCTTATCTTTCACATTCTTTCTCACCTGACTATGTAGGATTTGATCTAGTTATGCTGTATAAGAAGGCGTAGAGATGAAGGGAAAATGAAAATATGTTCTAGATAACAAATGGTCAAAATTAGTGGTAGAGAGTCATAGCTGCAAACTTCTTGTATCAAGAAGTATAGAGTGCTATCCTTTGTTCAATTGGGACCGAAAGTATGCATTTGAAAGACCCACACTCTGACCTCAGATAAAGGAGAAACCTTACTGTCCCACAGTTCTTGCTTAGTACTCTGTATAATCAAAGTAAAAGTTTATCTGGCGACACAGCTACTTAATATGTTTGTACGTAGATATTTCTCCCAAGTCTAGGAGGGTTGCTCTGAGCAAGCAGTTCCTTGTGTACAAACTTACATTGCCTGCAATGTTGATATCCTCCATATGAAGTTTAAATGTTGTTGACTCTTCTTGTGGGCTATGATGAAACATACTGCTAGTGTAGTTCGAATATGACTAAGCTTGGCAAGTTCGTTGATCAGTACTTGTTTCTCTACAGGCTTTTGCAGTTTTGCCTTTTAGTGTTCTTTGTCAGTGTAATGTTTTTTGGGATTAATGAACTTGTATTGCTTTTCTGAAAATGCAGTTGTTGACCTTTTTATCCGAGATTCCGACTGTTCGTCTGGTAGTGGTATGTTTCAGGAAGACTTATTGTACATCTGAACTGTTTAGTTACTGATCTTGTGGTGAAAATAGCTAGTTCTTTACTCCTTTTTTAAATTTACAGGTTGTCGGAGGAGTGGATGAGCACTTACCATCACTTCCTAGTTCCTCTGGGGTTAAGCTGATTTCTTATTCCAAGTTACTGAGTCAGGTAATAGCAACATTTGTCTATTGTGTCATTGCGGCTCCATTAAGGGTCAGTGAATCCATCTGTTATGGGACGTAGTGAGGTCTATCCTTTGCTCGATAAGCGTATGATATTCCCTTTGGTGGCCCAGCACCCAAATAGAATAAATAAAAGGTCAATAACAACAAAATTGGCTTCATTCCAAAACCATTTGGGGTCAGCTAGATAAAGTTGTATGTGATAGAATTTTCATTTACCTTATAACCCTCTTCCATTATCCGGGATTGGTATGGGCAATCACTTTTATAAGCAAGAGTTCATAACTCTCATAGGCGGATC
>ONZK01001280.1:58862-85257 GCA_900322385.1 Pharnaceum exiguum | reverse complement strand
CCTAACGCTGACCCAGAAATTTATGGGTTAAAAGGGTCCAGGTCAAATTGGGTTCCGGGTTAAAAATCATGACCATGACCCAGAAAACGGATTGGGTTCGGGTCGTGTCAAGTTTTGACAAGTCTAGTGATTGGCGTATTGCGGATATGACCGTATTGATAAACAATACTTGTTATTTAATTCTTTTTAAAAAAAAGTATGCATAATACTCCGTATGTATTAACGGTGTATTCATTCTGTTACTTGTAGGTCCTTAATAAAAGTCTAAGGAAAACGTTGGGTCCTTTCTAACCCATGAACAACTCCCAGTAGGTCCTTAATAGACACTTTCAAAACATAAAGTCCTTAATGTAAGTTTAAGGCAAACGTTGGGTCCTTTCTAACCCATGAACTCCGAATTCTTGTTATCACTACTTGAGGAAGCTCTGCTTATGTGGATAAAGGCGTTGAAGCTTTCATGGATGGGGGAAAATCAGAAATAATTAGTGACATTGAGAAAACACGTACGAAGTAACGTTTCTGAAAAAGATATGGAGATGATCAGTGACGAGGTCCGTTAGTACAAGAGGACACCAGCCTGCACCCTGCAGTCGTCACGGCGTCACCGCATCGATTCTTCAAAATTAATCGTCATAATTAATATACTTATACTACTTCTTGTCTGCCTTGCTTTTCTAATTACTTGCTTTTGATGGGTTAATGTGCTACCATACTTCATGATAGTTTCATTTTAATGATATTAAAGAGAACAAGTCTTTGATACACCGCTATACGTGTATAACGGGTGGATAATTAATAATAAAGTGATTGACTAATGACATTAAAAAAATGACTAATGTTATATGTTTTTGAAAAACCAAGGTGTACACATATACTGGGTGTATTTAAGAATTGGACAAAGAATTAACGTTTGCGGATTGAGGATATCGTTTTAAATTGAGAGTCTTGTAGTGGACGCCTAGGTCATCTGAAAACTGGGGTCGGCATGCGTCGAAGAAGTTTAAGGTACGTGGCCGATTTTGGATTGATGGTAATCAACAGAAATTGAAGCTATTGAATGGGGTAATTGTTTTTTCTTTTATCTGAGCATAGAGCCTAGGGCCATGTTTGGGAAATTAGCTAATAGTAAAGCAAATAATAGTTATCAGATTGATTTGAGAAAGAAAATGACAAAAGTATTAAATTGCGAATTCAATAACAGATTTATGTAAGACAAAAAAAGACAACAAATGCTAAACAGCAGATATCAGATTATGCTAAACAACAGATATCAGATTGTAAAACAACCAGGGTCTAGGTCGAAATGGTGAGAGAGGTAGGTATCCGGTATTTGTCTGTCTGAGGCGAGGGAGCGGGAGTGTTGGGTTAGTCTGTACTCCTCTCCATGTAGTGCATGAGTTTTCTTTTTATATAAGATTAATTTATGGATTTTTAAAAAAATAAAAAAAAGAAAATGATACATTGCAATGAGCAATCTTTTTCATTTTTAGTCCGAGAAGTCAACACTTTTAAGCTTGTTCTTTAAAAGTAGAACTTTACTAAATTGAATTGACTGAAACTAAACTTAAATAGAAAAGATCCGGCCTAAATATGACATTTTAGAAATTAAAATTGAACGGAGGAGTATTAAAATAATAAAATGTACCGTTGGTCAGCAACGGGACAATAAGCTGAGGCTGAAAACAAGAAAATGTATCACAGTATCAGCCATTCATTCATTCATCCATCCATAAACCAATCCGTCAACAGTTAACCCACCAGTCCACCACAAATATCCAAAATCTCCCTTCCCCTCTCTCTCTCCACAAAAAAAGGAAGATGATCTCGTCGTCCAACGTGACAGCCCTCTCATGCCCAGACACCCTCCGAATAATCTTCTCCAACCTCCCTCTCCCGGACCTCGCACGTGCCTCCTGCGTGTGCAAGCTATGGGCCACCCTGGCCTCCGACAAAGAAATCCAAACGGCGTCGTTTATCTCCCCTTGGAAACTCACCTCTATTGTCGGCACCCCCGTTTCTCGAACCTTCTGGAGAGATAACTCCCTCCGTAAGTTCGCCATCTCTCATCGCATTGTTCGATGTGACTCTCTCCCCTCCCTCGCCGTTAAGTACTCCGTTCAGGTCCGTTTTCTTTTTCCCCCCTTTTTCTTTCTTTGCAATTAATTAGTTTTCTTATTTGTCTTTTTTTACTGCTATACAATAATAAAGTAAAATAAAATGGGGTACAAACGAGATGCCAATGAAATAGAGAAAGGTACTTTAGTCCTTTGTATAAGAACGAAGGTGATGTTTAAGAATGTTCAACTATAGAGGTATTGGTGTTAAGGTGTTTGAAAACCAATTTGGGTTAATCCCAGGACGTTCTACTAAGCTGACATGGCCGGAGATGGAAGAAGTTTGAAAGAAATGAATTCCAAGTAAATGATTGTATTTTGGTGGTGATGAATGTGTGTGGTGGGTGTGTTTGTTTTATTTTTTTGATGTGTGTGGCGTGTGCTTATATGTGTGGGAGATTGTGTTTTCGTTTTGTGTGATTCTTGAGCATGTGTGTGCTTTAAAAAAAAATCCTTGTTGGTCCATGTGAGCCGACTGTTTTGTGATTAAGGCTAAGTACGACTAGTTGTTGTTGCATTGTGTTATAAACCTATGTTTATAACATTTATTTATTGCTGCTCTTGATCCTTGTTAAAGGAGGAGATTATTGGCAGCAACGCGTCAAACCTAGTCACATCTCCCTGGTATGGATCAAATTGTGACGTGTGCTGCATGCGTGTGTTTGTGTGTGTGATTCCTTGCTAGCCGGTCTTTTGGGTATGGATCCAAAAAATTATGTACCATATAATATACTTCATGTGATTATCTTAGATTGAAATATCAAGAATATTGCAAAATCAAGTGTCTATATACACATCCAAATTCAGGATGTACACTAATGGGATACTCGACACTCGAATACGTACACTAATGGGATATGTGTACTACTCTGTCCATTTAACCTGGATGTTTTCTTTGGCGAATTTTACATCTATTAAATTCTTTAATACATATAATGTGGTAATACAAGAAAGCTTTAGTTAGCCGAATGGGATACCTGTACAAAGTCCATGTAACAATAACTGTTGTAACGAATGCAAGCAAATAAGTAAATAAACAATAAAAGAAACAGAGATTTAAAATAGTTTACCAATGGCTGTTGACTACGTCCACTATCAGAAGGGAGACATATTTTATTAGGTGTTCTGAGGTGTGTATAGAATATAACATACTAGGGTATATATAGTACCCTAAATAAAACCTAATGGTCCCCACATATAAAATAGGCCCAAAGTAACGAATCAGACTAGGAATCGTAATAATAGCAAAGTATCGCATTCGTTGCCCCCAAACCCCCACCGGAGGCCACTTTGCGCCTCTGACCTCCAGACATAGGGCGGAGAGGACCCTCGTGCCGAGTTCGCGAAGCGCTGGATAGAAGATAACAAAGGCATTAATCCTACAAATCTCCACCTTGACTTAAATCTTCTTAAGAATACAGATGTACTATGATGCATCCAAAAATGCCAGAAGTACTTCATCCAGATTGCTCCGAAAAGCACATAATGCTCGAAAGAGCTCATATTGCTGCTAAGAGCTCAGAATGCCCCTAAGGGCACATCAAGGTTCATACAATGTTGGCACTTGCTAAGAGGAACCGACTTGGTGAACATATCGGCACGATTATTAGCAGTGCCAACCTTCTTCACCTAATGTGTTTCTTCGTTCTTCGGAAAATGATATCTCACATCAATATGCTTGGTTCTGGCATGATGAACTTGATCCTTGGCTATGCATATCGCACCCAAATTATCACAATACAATGTAGCCTGATCCTGATGTAGCCCAAGATCTCCAACTAGTCCCTTAAGCCATATACCCTCCTTAGCAGTTTCTGTTAGCGCCATGTACTTTAGTGGTAGACAAAGTCACCGTAGACTGCAGAGTAGCCTTCCAACTAACAACAAAATCACCAAGAGTAAAAGCATATCTCCTATTATCAACATCTCCAGCATAATCGGAATCTGAATAACATGCAACTAAGCATTGTGTATCACCTCCATAAATGAGACCCACAATAGAAGTACCTCTCAGATAGTGAAAAATACGGGTGCTCCTTGCCAGGATTAGTCATAAAACGACTAACTCCACTGACAGCCTATGCCAAATCAGGTCTAGTATAAACCATAGCATTCATCAAGCTACCCACCACAGTAGTATAAAGAACCTTAGACATATATTCCTTTTCAGCTTCAGATTGTGGTCCATGTGCATGAGACAGATGAATATTTGCAACGTTTGTAGTATTCAAGGGCTTCGCTTTAGACATTCCAAACCTTGACAAAATCTTCTCAATGTAGCTCTTCTGTGACAGGAAGAGCTTCTTCTGACTTCTATCCCTATAAATCTCCATTCCCAAAATCTTCTGTGCCGCACCCAAATCCTTCATCTCAAACTCTGCACTCAAAAGATCCTTTAATTCTTGAATATAGATTTGCTCTTAGCAGCAATGAGCATATCATCTACATATAGGACCAGATAGATAAGCAAACCATCTGCAAGCTTCTTGTGGTAAACACAACAATCATACAGACTCCTGTTGTAGCCAACCTCAATCATGTAACTATCAAACCTCTTGTACCACTGTCTAGGAGACTGTTTAAGTCCATACAAGGACTTAATGAGCTTGCAAATCCAATCTTCTTTCCCCGGAACTTGGAACCTCTCTGGCTGAGTCACAAATTTCCTCCTCTAGCTCTCCATGTAGAAAAGCTGTCTTCACATCTAGTTGCTCAAGTTCTAAATCCTGATGTGCAACTATCGCTAGCAACACTCTGATAGAAGTATGCCTGACCATTGGTGAGAAAATATCAGTGTAGTCAATCCCTTCTCTCCGCGTGAACCTTCTTGTAACTAATCTGGCTTTAAACTTCATACCCTCAGCAGGTGTCATCCATTTCTTCTTCTTGAAGACCCATTACAAGTGACAATCTTCCTCCTTGGCAGACGTTTGACTAGTACCCATGTCTTATTCTTGTGTAGTGACTCCATCTCTTCACCCATGGTAGCAGACCATTGTGTTGATTCACTACCTGTAAAAGCCTGTTTGTAAAAAGACGGCTCATGAGACACTATATATTCAGCAACTTCAACTGCAAAAGCCACATTAACATCAAGCCACCTCGGAGCTGTAACTGTTCTCCTCGCACGATCATAAGCTATGCTATGCCTCTCAATATCTACTTGAATCTCTGGACTCGGCGATGCAGTCGAAACAGACTCTGGAAGTCTAGTATACGGGAGTTCATTTTCATGTGTTTGTTTATCCTCAACTTGATGTTGTATTTCAAGCTCTTCCTGTTATCAGAACTCACACTATCTTTGCACAGAAGTGGGCTTTACAACATGATTAAATATAGAATTTTCATCAAATATCACACTTGTACTAAGTATAACTCTTCCCTCACTTGGTGACCAGATTCTATAGCCCTTAACCCATCTCCATAACCTACAATATTCCCTTAATAACCCTTTGTTCTAACTTACCCTCACTCACATGATAATAAGCTGCACAATCAGAAGCTCTCAGATTTGAATAATTAGGAGAACTACCAGACGAAACTTCATTAGGTATTTTGTAGTCTATACCTGTATAAGGTGCACGGTTTATCAGATAACAACTTCTGCCCAAAACCTTCTTGGCTAACCAGCATTGAAGAGCATGCATCGAAATCTCTCCAAAAGTGTACGGTTCATCCATTCTGCTGTGTTTTTTTCCGCACTCTATGATGTCGAGCAATCCCTTCATCTTTATAGAATTCATCAAAATCATCCCAACATAACTCTAAACCGTTATCAGTTCGCAGCCTCTTCATCTTCATCCCTGTTTGATTCTCCACCAAAGCCTTCCATTGCTTGAAGTTCTTGAAAGTATCATTTTTCTTCCGCATAATAATTACCTAAGTCATCTGAGAATAATCATCAATCATGGACAGAAAGTATCTGTAACGCCCCAAAGACTCAACTCGTGAAGTACCCCAACAATCAGAATAGATATAATCAACAATGCCCTTAGTTCTGTGAATTGCTTTCCCGAGCGATCTACGATGAAGCTTCCCGAACATACAGGATTCACAAAACCCAAGATCCTTGACCTTATGGCCATTTAAAAGATCACGCCTTGACAGAATTTGCATCCCTCTCTTGCTCATATGCCCAAGCCTAAGATGTCATAACTTGGTCATGTCAGATTTGCGATTTTCAGCATACCAGTAACAGTAGAACCTTGCAGGATGTATGAGGTCCCTTTCTTTAGTCCCTTCAGAACCACACAGACAAACCCTTACTTCAAAGTAGCCACTCTACCAGTATGTGTCCTAATCTTGACAGAGCCGATCCCAACAACCTTGCATACATCACTATTAGCAGTCATAACAGTACCACCTTCAACTTGCTAATAAGTCGAGAACCACTCTCTATTCGGACATATATGAAACGACGCCCCAGAATTAAGAACCCATATGCCAGAAACATGTGTCTGGTCGTTAGCAGCTAAGGCTAGATCTTCTTCAAAGTCTACTTCAGCAATTGCAGGGGAACCATGTTGCTTATCGTCCTTAACTTCATGTTTCTTCTTCTTAGAACATTCAGATTTCCAATGACCCTTTTCTTCATAATAGTTACAGATATCATCAGGTTTATGACCTTTGGAAGACCTCTGTTTATTCTTTTGAAATTTCTTCTTTCAAAATTTGCATGTTCCCCTGACTATTTGCAACACTACCGTGCGCACTAAGACGCAACTCTCTAGTATGTAAGACAGCCTAACATCTTGCCTTACATCTTCCAGAGTAGTAATATCTCTACCACCAATAAACGACACCAATATACGATGGCGGTAATAAAACTAACAGAATTTGGGCACTATCCTCAAGCCCAATTTTAACATCTATATTACGCAATTCTAACAGAATCTAGATGTTCTTTGAGGACTGTACCTTCTAACATACACATAGTGTACAAACGTTGCTTCAACAACAACTTGTTGGTTAAAGACTTCATCACGTATAGACTTTCCAGTTTTAACCACAGAGCAGCGGCAGTTTTCTCAGCAGTAACCTCCGTGATGTCATCTTTTAGAAACATCAAAATCGTTGAGTGAGTCTTCTCCTCCTAACTTGCCATATCAACAGCCTCCATTCGCTTATTGGTGAACGGTAACCAGATGCCCTGTTACTTTAACAAAGCCCGCATTTTGATCTGTCATAAATTGAACTGGGAGAGTGTTAGACTTGTTGATTCTGATGTTCGTAGATATATTTCTTGCCAATCTTAACTAACAATTCGTGCTTTTGATACCACTTTGTTGTAACAGATGCAAGGAAATAAGTAAATTAACAATAAAAGAAACATAGATTTAAAGTGGTTCGCTATCGACTGATGGCTACGTGCCTATGTCCACTATCGGAAGGAAGACTGATTTTATTAGGTTTTCTGTGGTGTGTACAGAATACAACAGAACAGGGTATATATTGTATCATAAATATCACCTAATGGGCCGTATCTATAAAGTAGGCCCAAAACATCGAATCATACTATGAATCGTAATAATAGCAAAGTATCCCATTCGTTTCCCCCAAACCCCCACCGGAGGGCACTTCGCGCCTCCCGGCTCACTAACCGAGTAGCGAGACTCTCGTGCCGATTTCGCGTAGCGCTGGATAGAAGATAATAAGGCATTAATCCTACAATTTATGAACCTCTTCGAGGCAGGTTCTAGTCATGGGTTTAGACCCTTAGAGAATGTGTTTGGAATTTGGGTAAGGCAACTCGTCCTTGACAGAGCCCCCATAGAGTGCTATACCGAACTTTCTTGTTTGTAGTAATTGCTTGCCCTTTAGTATAACATGCCAGCCTTTTATAGGCTAATGTCTACAAATAATGATCCTTTGGAAGATCTTAGCTAGCCTAAAAAGAAAATTTAAAAGGCAAAATTGTTGGGAATAATCCCAAGTTGGGGCCATTATTCCAAAATAATCTCAAGTTGATATATTTCTCATAATAACCCCAACTTGCTCGACATTTCACCCGAGCAGACTAATGATGCCCGAAAAGATGTTTTCAGGTGAAAAGCTTGCATATGTGGCTAAAGAACATATGCCTAATGCTGAAGTTGCAGCAGATTAAGTTAAAAGGGAGAAGGAAATGAATGATGAATAATGTGAGTTGGGAGTTTTGGGGGCTTCATGTGCTCTCATTTAATTTAATCACGAGCAAAGTCATCATTCAGTGCATGATCTTTAGCCACATATGCAAGTTTTCACCTGAAAACATCTTTTCGGGCATCATTAGTCTGCTCGGGTGAAATGTCGGGCAAGTTGAGATTATTCTGAGAAATATGTTAACTTGAGATTATTTTGAGGTAATTGCCCCAACTTGGGATTATTCCCATCAATTTTGCCAATTTAAAATCTACAGGATCTTAACTTAGTAGGAAAGAGATCCCTTGATTTTAACTAATCAAAGATGTTAATCAATGATTATAAGAAATTTACCATTTTGGGTACCTGACCTATATCATAATACCACATTAGGGTCCAAAGTATTTTATATGTTAAACACAGTACTTATACTTTGAATGTTGTACCAAAATGGAACCCCAAGTAGTTTTCCATCACAAAAACTGTCCAAGTTAGGGTTATTTGAGCAATTTTGCATGCAAGATTTCTCCGCATTATTACATGCCCCCCTAAAACAAGGAAACAAAGGGCGAACATATTTTCCTCTATAAAATATACTCTCATCCTAATAAAATCTAATTCCCACTTAAAACACTATCTCTCTTCCACTCTCTTTTCTCGTTGTCTCTCCCTCGGAGTTTATCTTTAGCTCAATAATGCTGACAAATACTGCGTGCAAAATTACTCAAATGACTCTAATTTGGACAGTTTATGTGACCAAAAACTGCTTGGGGTCCCAATTTGGTACAACGTTCAAAAGTACAGGTACTGTGTTTGACATATTGAATACTTTGGACCCCAATTTGCTATTATGGTATAAGTGAGATACCCAAAATGGTAAATTTCAGTGATTCTATTGGACATTATAATCTTACTAATTAGGGAACATGGTAATAGATATCTAAGCATCATATCATCAATATCAGTAACCTAGCTGTGTGGTGGTGTTGTGATTCTTGAATATTAGTCATTCCAATTAGCAGTAGGAGTTGGGTCAATGTAATGCACATGTTTGTGGATGAGGGCTTGATACTGTGCTTAAATGATTTGAAATGTTCAGGCAATTATTTACGTCTTATAATGTTGACATTAGAATTTGTAAGACATGAATAGGACAGGACAATACAAGAAAGCTGTAGGTTGGTTGATGGAAGTGCTCTGTTACTGATGCAGCTGCGTTTTTTTTTTTTTGCATTTTGTTTGGACAGTTAATGTGGCGGTGCTGTGAATCTTGAATACTAGTCATTTAAATTAGATATGGTTGACTGGTTGGGGTTGGGTCAATGTAGTGCACATGTTCTTGAATGAGAGCTTGAGACTGTGCTTAAATGCTTTCAAGTGTCTGTAGAAGACCGCTGTGAAAAGCTATATTCATTCATTCCAGAGTGTCCATTTATTTCATTTTTGTTATTGTATCTCATTTTGATTTATTCACATGAAAAAGTGATATGTGAACTCACCAGTTATTTGAGCTTTTTCATGATGCATTTTGTGTAAACTTTTTCATGTTTTCTTTGGTAGCTGATGGCTGACATCTTCTTTTGTTAGTACTCTGAAGCTTTGCATTTGCTTCTGACTGTGTCATATGCAGGTGATGGACATTAAACGTCTGAATAACATGATGAGTGACCACGGCATATACTCGAGAGAAAGGTTGCTTGTGCCTGTCAAAAATCCAGATATCCTAATTAACAGTACATGCTACATAGAGCTGGATTTGCATGCTAAAAGAGAAGTAGCAGTGTTGTATCTGGATGGAGGACCAGAATTGACAAAGTTAAGCTGCTCATCTCATAGGGTGAACTCAGATCATGGTAAGAAAAGAGTAGTTGAATCCGTCAGGCGGAGTATGCAAGTTGATGATGGAACTGCTCAATATTATCTCTCCATATCCAATGGAGATCCTCGTGCTGCACTATCTGAGTTCTCGGAAGACCTAAGATGGGAAAGAGAAGCAGGGGTGGTCTAAGGCTGGGAAAAATCTGTGAAAGCGTCAATATTCTTTAGTGAAGAAAAATATAATCATGGCTGAAAGCACGCATGATCAACATTTACTGTGTTTTACTAAAAAGTATCCGTCCACAATAGCCGTTCTTCCTGCACTGCCACCATCACCATCAGCCGGGGCATCAGGTAATCTGTCTCATCAAAGCACAATACGACGCTCTCGATGCCTGATAACTTGTCTGTGGAACTGTGTGTACTGTGTTTTGTGTATATTCTTGAGCAAACTTGTATTTGATATATATTGCAAAAGATAATAACGATTTAGTCAATTGTAATCTGAATTTTCTATGAACGTAATAACTGAGTTTCTTGATGATAGTCAATATGATTTTCTGCTATATTAAATCTGAATTCACTTCTGTACGAACATTTTAGTTGAAGGTGTTAGCAAACAGGAGTCAATATTTTGTGTTATGAATATGATCTTTTCACTTGAGTATCATAAAACATTTTTGCCTAGTTAGTACTCCGTACAGTAGTAAACTTACATTCTCGCGACTAATACCAAATAAGGTGAATTGGAAAGCCCAAAAAGATATAAAAAATGATGCTCTGTTTGTGTGAAGTGTTGTCCTACAACAGTCTTGTCAACCGGTGGATACATGTTTGGATATGCATCCCCCACTTGATGTTGGATAATTTCTCGAGTCTCTTGTGCAGTTGTGTCTTGTGTGTGATCAGCCATGATGATGTCGAAGTAACTTTGAGTCGTATGGACGTGGAGAGTTCGAACTCTCAAAAGTAATTTGTAATCTTGACGTACTAGCCCTATGTGGGGAGTGGTGTAGCATTGTAGTTTTGGGAACTTAGGATACATTTGAAGATAGGCTAAGTCTTTGATGAGTATCATGAAATTGAATTTTGAGGCTATTTTCCGTGGTGCTTTTACTGATATACGCTAGTTGTTTCTGATGTTTTGGTAGATTTCTTTTTTCTCTTCCTCCAATGAACAACTTAAGATCTTAGGGCTGTATAATATAGTGGGAGTTGAAAATTTGAACCAGAATGGTCTCTGTTTTAACCATTTCTCTGATACCTCTTGACAAAAGAAACGAAATTTTTAGAGCGTTATTTCATCTACGCAACTTCAATTTAAAGGTGCAGCTAGATCCGGGGCGCATCAGGACTGCATGAGGATGTGGTTCTTGAACTGGGTGAAAACTGAAAACTTCATAACTGATCGATACTATTGTTCGAATCAACAAACTAAAAATAATTCGGGGCTTGTCGCTAGCTTGGTGATTAAATTTTTTGCGCTACAGCCTACAGATCTCAGGATTGGGTACTGAACAAATTTACCTTAGATTGAAGATAATGTTCAAGCATACACGATTGGTGGGTGAACCTCAAGTAAAAGCCGACCTGATGAAAAGAATGATTATTATATTTCTCATGCCATACACATGCCTCTTTTGTTCTCATTTTGTAAGTATGTATACTTACTTCTATGTGACGGATTAGTGCAAGGTGATGTAGGTACAAAAATATGATCAACTGAAATTTGCCGTTGGTGGTGATTGTGGGTTGCAAAATAATGGCGAATGCCCAGAGAAAGAAGATTTAATAGTTTCTTTTGGGTGATATAATGATCAACTTACATGAAATGAACTCGTAACATAATTTCTTTTGGGTGGCATAGTTGTTTTTAATAATTCCTATCAACTGATGTCATCAGTTCAATTTGATCTACGAGAATTGATTGTATTTCGATCTGTACTTGGGACTTGGGAGTAGACCTTTCAATTGAGACCTGCGTGTCGGGTTTGAGTCGGGTCACTTTAGGTTTGAGATATTTACAAGTCGGGTCACTTTTAGTCTGAGTTTTTACGAGCCAGAATTGGGGTCGGGTCTATCGGGTTCGAATCTCGAAAGAGAATGACAATTATTTTGAACTAAGTGAGTATATAGCACCGAATTTTTGCCCAATACAAAAAGCGCCAACAACTGCTGGCGAAAAGTTCAGTTCAAGTGTTCAACGTTATCTTGAGTATAATACTCGTAAACTTTAAAAGTTCTATATATAGCACACTCCATCATCTTTGTCATACACTCATAATTACTCTCGCTCAAACACAGCTCTCATTCTCAGCCTCGTTCCCATCTGCAGACAAAAACCATATCCTGCACTTCAAGCAAGAATGTCCCATGAAGCTGTTCATACCAATGGAAAGACTAATAATGGAAATCATCAGAAGAAGCTGCTCATAAAAGGGACGGTAATATTGTTAAAGAAGAATGTCTTGGGCTTCAACTCTTTCCATTCCTCAGTTGTTGATCGAGTTGATGAGCTCGTTGGTCGCAAGATTTCACTTCGACTTGTTAGTGCTGACAGTGGCGACACTGGTAAGTATCTCTCAGCTGTTACTAGCTAACTTCATGGCGCCGAAATCTACCATGCTTAGTGTAACTAGCTCGCTCATACCATGCACACAATAAGTTTCTTGCTCTGTAAAAGAAATGAACACTTGTTTGTATTTGAAAATCACGTGGTCTACTTACTACATTAGGGTGCGATATGTACCTTGTAGTGCCGAACTAACATGTAAATTTTCAATGAAAGACGTAGTTGTATTCACATAATGGCTCAAAATGATGGCCTGATGAGTAGAAGTACATGTTTCCGGCACACACAGTATGATCAGACTTCGGTGGGTAAAGACGATATAACTTGTTTTTTTTTTTCCTTTGGGTCAGAGTTGGCTGTTTTGTCTTGAAACACCACTACTGTATAATACGGCTATACGAGTAGTAATTTTACACTTTTGTCTTTTGGAAATTGGAATGGCATCTTTGCCATGATCATCTACTGGACAGAAAATATTATTTCACATTCAAAATGTTTTCTACACTTTTGGCCAGACACTAGGGCTGTTAATCTGTAATGAAGACGAAGTCACTCACTAGAGGGGAAGGGTGGTGGATAATGGAATTGAAACCTTAATTTTTTCAAAGGAAGTTATGAGCAAATTTTCCTTCTTTCAAATAGGGTATTATCTAAACTGAACGATCGATAAGTCATTAATCAACCTTTTTATATCACTAATATTCGGTCTCATATATAAAACGATAGTCATTTAAGTTTTAATCGTGCTAATAGTTGCGAAATTGTGAATCGCAGCCGCTATTCGATTTCCTAGAGTAGATTCAGAGTGAATGAATTCGTGACAGGCTCTGTGCAAACGGGCTGAATACAGAATTCTTATTCTTAGGAGTATTATATTCTTTCATTCTGGAAGTATATGAGTGAAACGGATTTTTTCAGATAAACTAACATTTAATACAAGCCTCGTACATGATGTCACATGGGTACGTATATCTACGCAGTAGTGATCCGAGATGGTTGTCTCCCGTTCCTATCTCAAATCACATAGTAAAATGTGCCGCATAAATACAGAAGAGTTAAGGCTGGTACTGGCAGCCGAATGCGTCTGGATAGTGGATACTGCATGAAAAAGAGGAGAAAGCCAGTTAAGTCCTCATGTAAAGTCATGTTGGGATTTAGGATGATAACAGAGAGTTGAAATATTGAAAGGATATAAAATATAGATCAATCCTAACCCTTAAAAGAAGAATAGGAAATCTTTGATCACCGAAGAGGATCCGAATTCCTCTATAATACTCATTTTTGACTTATTTATATATGTTCGTAGGGGTGATAATGAGCCGAGCGGCTCGTGAGCTACTCGAGCTCGGCTCGGTCTGAGCCGAGCGGCTCGTGAGCTACTCGAGCTCGGCTCGGTCAAAGCTCAGCTCGAGTAAGCTCGAGCCTAGCTCGGGCTCGGCTCGACCTTTGCCTTGAGCCGAGCCGAGCCAAGTGAAGCTCGGTTCGGAAGGCTCACGAGCTGGCTCGATATATTTTTTACATAATAAATAAATAAGTTATAAGTCAATATACTAATTGTTTGAAAAATAAGACATTTATGTTAATGGAAGCTTTCAAACTTGTGACATACGATGTATAATTAGACTTATTTATTTGACTACAACCATTTGTACTCCACCATTCTTACTAATAAGGTACAATTACATGAGTTTTAACCTCGAGCTCGAAATTTCGCAAGTTTTTTTAGCTCGAGCCCGAAAACTCGTCAGTTTTTTAGCTCAACAATATAAGCTCGGGCTCGGCTCGAGCTCGCATGAATTTTTTTATGAGCCAAGCCGAGCTTCAATTTAAAAGCTCGACGAGTTTTGAGCTCGAGCCGAGCCCACCAAAAAAAGTAATGAGCCGAGCCGAGACTACCCAAGCTCGGGCTCGGCTCGGCTCGTTATCACCCCTAAATGTTCGTCTCATAATCTTCATCATATTTTCGTTGTTGGCTTCTTGTTTTTTTTTGGGTGTAATGCATCATAATATCCCAGTCCGGCTTTGGTGTTAATAATGGTGTGTCAATTTGTGTACCACTTCAATCCCAACAGTTCGTAGTTTATTAATGGATTAAAAGAAATGCATTAACAAATCATAAAAAGTTGAGATTGAAGTGGTATACGGATTAGTACACCATTTGAATACCAAAGCCCCTCTAATATCCATATTGAAACTATTTTAGACTCACCAAAGATCACATTATCAATGTCATTTATGTCAAATATAATACTTCTGTGTGTCATAAACAAATTGAGAATCAAATAATCAAAAAGAGGGAGTAACTTCACTTTTAACCTACTTCAGAGGTACTTAAGTTCGTTTTGAAATGGGTTGTCTCACATCATCAGTGTTTGTTTATTATCAACGAAGTCCCTTGGCATTATCTAGTAATTACCAGAAGCCAATTTCAACTGTATATATGTGGCTGCACCTTGGCATTAGTTAGTAAACATTGTCCTTGAGGAACTGCGTAATTGCCTAACAAGCTTACAGCCTGTCCGGCTGTTATGCTAGTGATTACCGGTCTGGGTTGCTGTTAGCTAGTTACTGAATGTTGCAGTAACGTAGGTGATTTTCCATATTAAAATGGAACAACTCTTACTAATTTTTCAGTGGAAACCATGTACTTCACTCGTTTTTGATAAAAGTTGGGATAACACCATGAAACTTAACTTCAGAATAATGATGACAAATCGTTACTTTCAAAAGAAAAGAAAACAGATAACATATACTTCGTACTATATAGTACATGAATCTCTGTTGCAGTTATAGTATAGGCGGTTAAATAAGTTCATTAAAGCAACTTATCATTAGTACAAGATAATCATATCGATTTAATCCAGTATAGACATACACTGATGTTTGCCTTTATGCAGCTAATCACCTGAAAGGGAAGCTAAGCAAACCTACATATTTGGAGGATTGGATAAGCAAATTCAGTGGTTGGAAGTGTGGTGAATCAGCTTTTAATATTACGTTTGAATGGAGCGAAGACATGGGTGTACCAGGCGCGGTAATTATAAAAAATGAGCACCGCCATGAATTTTACCTCAAAACTATCATGTTAACTGATATCCCAAATTATCATGACAAAGTTTACTTTGTTTGCAACTCTTGGGTCTATCCTACTGTTTGCTACAAAAAAGACCGAATGTTCTTCAGTAACAAGGTAATTTCCTAGAAAGTTTGCTTACCAGAATATTACAGTTCTTTTTATCTTTGGTACCACACATGTGGTGTCATACTTATGAGCTGCTTGATTAATGCAGACATATCTGCCACATGAAACGCCTGTTCCACTGAGCAGCTATCGCGCTGAAGAACTAGAGACCCTAAGAGGAAGCGGAGAAGGAAAACATGAGGAATGGGATCGTGTTTATGATTATGCATACTATAATGATCTAGGAGACCCAGACAAAGGCCCTGAATATGTCCGGGCGATACTTGGAGGGTCCAAACGCTACCCATATCCTCGTAGGGGACGAACTGGACGTGCTCCCACAAAGACAGGTCAGTTTAACACATGCACTTTGTTCGAAGAGATTGATCCTTCTGCATTGATAGCTTTATACTGTCGTAAACTACTGTAATAGTTTCATTCGGTTATGATATATTTGTGTTTTTAAGTGAAGGTTTTCTGGTCATCAATGCCTAGAATTCAACTTATTTGATGAGAAAGTTTTTTCATGCATCAACATTGAGAGGTCAAGTACAGAATTTTGAAACCATGTCATGAATAACACATATATTTTGTGGATGAATTGCTAAATAGATCCCAAATGCGAGAGCAAACTGCCTCCTGTAATGAGCATGGACATCTATGTTCCAAGGGATGAGCGGTTTGGGCATCTCAAGATGGCAGATTTCCTTTCTCAGTCACTGAAAGCCGTAGCTCATGCCCTTCAAGCGCAACTCAAGGCCTTAGTTGACGAGACTCCATTTGAATTTGACAGTTTTGAAGACACTCTACTGCTCTATGAAGAGGGAATTAAACTACCAGGAGGGCTGATAGAAAAAGAAAAAACATACTTGGACATGTTGAAAGGGCTAATTCGTTTTGATGGAGCTCCCGTAATCAAATTTCCAGTGCCTCATGTTATCAGAGGTAGAGATCATATAGGGGTATTTTGTGCCATAATCAAACTTCCAATGCAATATTACAAGTTTTTGTCTTTGTTGTTGCAATGCAGAACACAAGTCGGCTTGGACCACTGATGAAGAATTTGCTAGGGAAATGCTTGCAGGGGTAAATCCAGTTCTAATCCGTCGCCTTGAGGTAAAACTGACAGCATGTTTTCTCCACTAATATGTCTTTAATTGAATATCTTCCATTGGAAGATAAATTTCACATGATTTCTTTTGCTGGTTAACTTTGACTTTGATGATTGCTTCATAATCATTATGTGATTATTTCTTTCTGGTAGCAGATATAATTTGTTGTTATCACCATTTTATCTGATCTTATGTTTTGTTCCATATTAAGGTATTTCCCCCTGTTAGTAAGCTAGACCACAAAGTGTATGGAAATCACAACAGCACTATGACCAAAGATCACATACAACGCCACTTGGATGAACTAACTGTGGATGAGGTAACCCAAGTAACATGGTCTCATTTCCTGTTATTATATATGAACTTGGAAGAGGTATTATTAACCAAAACTAGATGGTTTGTTCAGGCAATCAAGAAAAATAGGTTGTTCATACTAGATCACCATGACACACTGATTCCTTATTTGAGGCGGATAAACACAACATCGACAAAGACTTATGCCACTAGAACACTTCTATTCTTGAAAGATGATGGAACCTTGAAGCCACTCGCAATTGAATTAAGCCTGCCACATCCAAATGGTGATGGACTCGGAGCTGTTAGCAAAGTTTTCACAGCAGCTCAGGAAGGGATTGAAGGAAGCATTTGGCAGCTTGCTAAAGCTTATGCCTCTGTTAATGATTCTGGTTACCATCAACTCATAAGCCACTGGTAAGAAAATCCCCATATATGGTAAACGATTTCTAAAAAACTTCAAATTTCACACTAATTAAAGATCGACAAAGAATCATAGTCTTGACAAAGAAAAATCATAAGTTCCATCTTGAAGTTAAGAATATGAAACGAGGTATATATATATATACCCTCGGAATCTAATACTTGTCTGATATTCTATTTGTTGCTCACAGGTTAAATACACATGCAGTTATTGAACCATTTATCAT
The DNA here is from genome assembly GCA_900322385.1 of Pharnaceum exiguum. Lineage (NCBI taxonomy): Eukaryota > Viridiplantae > Streptophyta > Magnoliopsida > Caryophyllales > Molluginaceae > Pharnaceum > Pharnaceum exiguum. The sequence goes on along the minus strand of ONZK01001280.1, from coordinate 67,396 downwards.
AGCAACAAACAGACAGCTAAGTGTGCTTCATCCAATTCACAAGCTTTTATACCCTCACTTCCGGGATACTATGAGTATAAATGCATTAGCGCGGCAGATTCTTATTGGTGCTGAGGGGATGCTCGAGAAGACAGTATTCCCACGAAAATATGCCATGGAAATGTCAGCTGTATTATACAAGAACTGGGTCTTCACTGACCATGCACTTCCGAAAGATCTTATGAAGAGGTGATGGCTTGAGTTTAACTGAGAGAGTTATTCAACTCTAAAACTGAATATAATAGAGATCAACTTTTGCATTTTGAAGTTATTATCTTTGTTATGGAATTACTTGACAAAAGCAGTCTTTATTAGCTGAGTATCCTCAATTGATCAGTGTGAATTGGTGTATTCTTTTTTGTTTTCCTTACAGAGGAGTAGCAGTCAAAGATCCAGAAAGCCCACATGGATACCGACTTCTGATTGAAGACTATCCATTTGCAGTTGATGGCCTAGAAATATGGTCTGCAATCGAGTCATGGGTGAGAGAATACTGCTCATTCTACTACAAGACCGATGATATGGTTGTCAATGACAGTGAATTCCAATCTTGGTGGAAAGAAATCCGCGAAGTTGGCCATGGTGACTTAAAGGACGAACACTGGTGGCCAGAAATGAAGACTATTGAGGAGCTCACACAGAGTTGCACTATTATCATATGGGTGGCATCTGCACTTCATGCTGCTGTAAACTTTGGGCAGTACCCTTATGCTGGCTACCTCCCGAACAGGCCAACTGCGAGCCGCAGGTGAATCATTCTTTTTAACATTCCAAGATTTTGATGGAGCTTATATCTTTGTTTTTAGAGGTCAAGCATAGTTATCAAGGAAAATTCTACGGAGAGTTAGATGTCCCTAAGTATGTTAGGCAACCATTCTCTGACGAGTAAGTAGTCTATAGAGATGGAAGTTTTGTCAAATTTGATTGATTTCCGTAGAGCATGTTGCTTTATTCTTTACCTTCTTTCTCATATTTTTAAGAGCGTACAATTAGTTGAACTCCTGGTTAAAGTTCACTTCGATCCCAACAGGTTCATGCCTGAGCCAGGAACTCCGGAGTATGAAGAGCTGAGGACCAAACCAGAGACAGTATTCCTGAAAACAATCACAAGTCAGTTCCAGACATTGCTGGGTGTTTCTCTTATAGAGATACTTTCAACGCATGCTTCTGATGAGGTCTATCTAGGCAAAAGAGAAGTCCGTGAATGGACTGCTGACAGCAAACCATTGGAAGCATTTGAGAGATTTGGAAAGAGATTGGCGGACATTGAACAGAATATCATCGATAGGAATAGCAGCGGAAAGTGGAAGAATCGCGTTGGTCCAGTTCACATGCCGTATACACTTTTCATGCCTTCCAGTGAAGGAGGGATCACTGCCAAGGGAATTCCCAACAGTATTTCAATTTAAGTTCTGACTGTTATAGGACAAGCAAAGAGCAATTGTCGTAATGGTAATAAGCTCTATCTTGCCCTTGTATGCTAGCTGTTGCTGACTTGCTTATGAAAATGTATAAATTCACTGCATAAAAGACACTCCTACAATTTCTCCTCTTAGTTATTTTCTTGTGGGATTAATGACTTGAGATCTTGTATCTGTGTTTCGTATGATAGCCGGGTGTTCCTTTGCCTGGTCAGCAGGCGGCCGGGGTCTAGGGGCGGTGCGTTGTCCTTGTAAACTAAACGGAATTCTATTGTTAGTAGTTCGTTTGCATATTGAGACTTGTTAAAACAGGTCCAACCCAAAGGTTATGGGTGGATGCTGGGTGGGGGTGGGGGTGGGGGTGGATTTTTAACAAGGCTCACAACTTACATTAAATTAAAAAGTTTCTGATGACTGGAATCAAATAAGATGACATAAATGAAGTTCGAAGGCTCAAGCTTATTTAACAAAGACACACAACTACAAAACAAATTTGAAATACAGTTCTTAATCTCATCTGAGATGGGACTAGATTGGGATGTTGTTGTTGTAATCTCATCATGGTCCATCATTCATCATCATCACTATCTTCTTACCTCACATCAAGTAGTGTTGCATATGCAGATCCTCCAATACCTCAGTAAGCTCCTCTAACACCAGAGTACAATCGGTTGGTAAAACAAGATCGTTCTCAGAAGAAAATAGGGTAGAAGAAAGTACGGTAGCAGCATCTTGTGAAACAACCTTGCCATTGTGAATGGTAATATAGGCATAGTCTCTGTAGCAAAGCTCAAATCTCATCTTGCAGAGTTTCTCCACATCAGCTGCGTTCTCAAATTGAGCTATTAGCCATGGCATCGCAGTGTGAAATGCTTCGACATCACCATGTGTTTCCCCACCCAAGCAAAGAAAGATAAACTCATAGCCACCAGGCGGATCTTTATCGTACATACCCGCTAGAAGAGAGTTTTCAATTACTTCATTGGGATCAAAAGAGTAAGCCTCCTCACTAATGTGAAGGACGATGGTTTTTGTTTCTTTCAGCTGTGACAGAGCAATCTCACGACCAGCAACATCAGTGATTTTGGCTGAAAGCAGAAAATCCTCCAGCTGAAGTTTCTCATATTTTCGCATTAAACTAGCCTTAAAACCTACCTTGGTGAAAGGGTATGCCGCCAACCCATAATAGTTTATAAGAAAATCCCCATCTAGATCAACACATTTGTCATCAGGACCCCAATTAATAAGTAGGTCGGGAGGGGAAGTATAATGACCACAAGAAAAAAACCATGACAGTTTACGGCTCAACTTATCGTTCTCCAAGGGCAACACATACAAGTCATCCTGTGTAAATTCAGCCATTGCTTCGTTGACTTGCTTGACGTACGAGCCCTTGTCTATGTCCCGTTTGAAGGGTGTATATACAAGCACAACGATTAAGTCGAGTTTTTGAGACTTGCAATCCTCGTAGGTCTGATGAAGCATCTCAAAAAGAGACCCATCGCCATATAGATAGAATACCCCGGCACCTTTACATAGATCAGAAGGGGAAAGGTCCACAGGTGTACCGTCTAGCTTAGTCAAGCCGAGGTTAGTAGTATCATCACTTGGGCAGTCCAGAATAGATGTTATGGAGTGATCAACCTGGAGTATCCGCATCAAGTAAAGATCATTCTCTAAATATGCCAACCTATCTTCCGTGAAGGGGTAGCAGTCAGTCCCATAGTTGAATAAAAGACTCGGTTCGAAGTCGCTCCAATTACCAGCCATGTCCAAGGCAGCACATGTAAACTGCATAGAGTTTGATAAAATATCTTCCAGAGGCGTTATTCCAGTAGAGAGACAGACCTTAAGACGAGCATCACGATCTTTGAGGGGAATTGCAAGAAACGGAAGGGACCCCAAGAATTCCTTGAAAGCGTTCTCATCAGCATGTATATGTTTATCATCATCATCATCACTGAATTCATGTACCATACAAACGGCCAACACAAACTCAACAGAACCGGAGAATGTTTCAGAGTAGACCTGTTTTAGGTCTCGGAAACGAAAACTCAAATCTGGCTCACAAGACAAGTCTGGAAGCCAGAGGCACATGAGCACAACGGTCCTATCTTCAAGGTAATCATAAGACACTCGATAACGACCACCACGTCCAACGAGGTAGTTCCTCTCCAAAGTAAACAATCCTTTCTCATAAAGAATATTGGCTCTATCCGACCTTTTCGGGGGATCATAGTCGTCAATAGCAGCTCTTCTAGCCACAGGAGTCTCGGGAACGGGGTTCGGAGACTCGGTCTTCATCACCAACTCTACCAAGAAACAAATAAATTGACCTTACTCGGGGACCTTTGCAAGAACGATATGATACGAAACACAGCTAGTCCTAGCCGCGCAGCTTCTTTAATTTGCAGTATACAATAAGCTTACAATGAAACCCTAAATCAAGGAGGAGACGGTTTGTGAGGCCATTTGTGTTTTTATGGTTGTACAACATATACACTCAATTTGGTAACTTGAAATGTTATTAAATGTGATGAAAAGTGATGAAAAGTAATTTTGTAGAAAAGTCTGGAAAAGTAAATACGAGGAATTCGCAAGTTTCCCTTGTTTGTTTAGTTAATGAGAAAATGGAGAGAAATGTCAAATTTTTACATTTGTTAAATAGTCTTTTTCTTAGATTTCCATAGCTTTTCCATCAATTTTGGGAGGAAAACTGTAGAAAACAAAAGAGGCCCAATATAACTAGAGGATTTCTCCAGTTTTACTTAGATTTTCTTTTCTCTAGTTTTCTTTTCATAACCAAACACAACAGATTTTTCATTTCTTCAGTTTTCTAAAATTTCTCTAGTTTTCCTCATTAAATAAAGAGTTCCCAAACTGAGTGATATGCAAATTATATCATACACCCGGTGTACCTTACTCCGTACACCCACCTTTGTAAGTAGATGATTAAAAGATTGGACCCTTTATTTATATCATACACCCGGAGTATGAAGTATTGGGCCTAAAACAGGACAAACTAGTACCTGGCCCGTGCAACAGCACGAGTTTTAACAAAATTGAGTTTAATAAAATCAGTAAAAATAATATCTTTACTTGTCAAGAACTTAATGTAATCATCGCTTAGATGTTATTTTGATACAGCTACGTATAGTTGTCCGGAGGAAAATACTGGTCGAGGTAAGTAAACTACGACTTGAGAGAGGGATTGTCCTTCAATTTTTTTTTGTAGTCATTGTAAAACAAACTGGGATTGACTCATGGCGTTGCATGAGCATATTCAGGGTTATAGAATATATATTGAACACAAATTAATACTCCCTCCGTTTATAAATAATTGTCGTTTTCGTTTTACGTGTTTCAACTTAGATCAAAGATTATCTAAAATCAATCCAACAAAAAATTATAAAACCATAATACTACGAAAGTACATCTCAAGACGGATATATTGACAATAATTTCATTTTATGATTTGAAGTAGTTTTCTCACAAATTAAAAGTCAAAATTCGTCTCGAAAAGTGAGAACGACACTTATTTATAAACGGGGGAGTAGTTTGCATCATTAATTGAAGGAAGAATAGGAATGTAAAGCTATTTTGTTAAATATTTGTTGTGCTGATCATCTCTAATATTTTTTATTAGTATTAAGATGATTCTTTTTGATTTTGTGCGGAGATGTTAAGAGTAACTCTAATAAATGGTGTAAAATATCCAATTAGTTAAGGCGACATGGTGCTTTGTTCTTTTTGATTGGACTTCATTTATATGATAGTTCTATTAGATTAATTATACTAAATTTGGTGTTCGATTAATTATACTAAATTTAAACTATGCATTTTCCCTTGACTAACGGCACTAACACCATAGTGACTTTATTTATATGATACCCGTGCTAAGCACAGATGCATATTGCATTATCAATAAAAATTTAATAATAATTAAATGGTGTGTGTGTTAGTGCACAGGTTAAATTTTTTTGTTCATTACAAAAAAAATTGTACCAACGATATGTTGATAATTTTCTATTCATTAAAATTTGATCTTGTATTAAATAGTGTACGAGTTTAAGATCCCCAAGGCACAAAAGCAATAAACAATTTATAGATCTGTTGAAAACCTGGGAGATGCATGGGAAACTATTATAACTGTTTCAAAAAAGTTAGATAAACTAATAAAAATTGAAATTCTCACTCTTCATTTGATAATTTACTTCTATTTCTTAAGTACTTTATCTACATTATATAACGGCGTGAGGGTGCTCAAAACTTAAAACCTACATTATAAATGCATTAGATTGGGAGATGTGAGAAAGATTGTTTACAAAAATTATTAATTAATCATAATATAATATTGTTTTTTTGTTACAAAAGCCACGACATGCTAACGTCTTTTTGTTTAAGTCGTACACACTACAAATTTCTAGCCCAAAGATTATAATTTATCTTTCGATCAATGAGTCTCCATTGTAGGCATCATGTACCCGTCCACTATCATATCGTAACTTGATAATTTCTGACTCTTTTGACCATTTACCTTCCTCGTCAAAATGAAATCTCATTATGGGCCTAACAATTTGGTTTTTTTTTATGTCCATCCTTGCACCACTAATACATTGTGCCACTGAATAAGTTTATCAACGGAGCAAACTCCTGAATTCCTGATCCTGGCGAAACCGCAGACCTTGGATACCAAGAGAAAAAGTAGTCAATCGCACACTACTCAACAATAATACACAGTTGTTGAACACAATAACTGACAACGACAATCATCTATACTGGGAAAAAGAACACATCTCTATATCAAACTACAAAATCAAAACATTTATCAAAATCTCTACCCAAACACAAACAATACTGACACAATGCAAATAGCAGTACAGATAGTTGAAACTTGAACGTAATGGATGAGTACTCGCAGTACATCCCCAAGAACACTTTTGGTATTGAAATAGACGGTGGGTCTAGCTCACCTTGACATTCCAAATAGGGCGCCTATGCTCTGAATTTATCTTCGGCACCTTTGGTGTCAACAAAATCAGGCTCAAAACTGTTCCTCGGACACCAAAGTTAGCACCAAAACAATATCAATTTCGGCAACACACAGAAAGGAAAGGAAAAAAAGCATGGCAAAACATATACAGTTATAAGATCCCCCACCCCCATCACATCTCCACATTTAACCAGACCACAAAAGACAACAAATGTACTGCAAAGCTTAATATAGAACTCTCATCGGATAAAATTTGAGCACTCATGAGATACAATTTGAGCATGTTGGCACCCAATCTAATCAGAGACTAACTGGTACATACAAACCAGTACTGTGAGGGATTTGGGGGTTGTCAAAATGAGGATGGCAGAAAGGTGTTCCTGAAACAGACATCACTTGGGTTCCACCCAAACTATCAACCAAAAAATTTAATTCACAGACAGTTGGAATAATTCTTCAAACAAAAACACCACCTACTAACTGGAACCAACACCGGAACTTGCACAGTCCTACCTTCACAATGTCACCCTTTTCTGCAATCTTGAGCTCAACAATGCGAACATACCATTCTCCTTGCAGATAATGGCTTGAAGGCCAGAATTGACTAACTATTTGTATAAGCTGATGCCCAGATATGACTGACTACCAACACGTTTCCAATGCTCATAATCTGCTGCGAAGACTTCAGGAGCCACCTCCCATGAACTCCAACTTAAAGTTGATAACCATTATGGTGGTTTGGCTACCTTGCTGACCATTCAGAGTTCACCTTCCGGTACTTTATGCATGCAAGCCTGCAGAGGAACGTTCCAACAAACGCTCATCACATTAATATCACCCCCAAATTTCAGCTAATAAGGCAGTATACCAAAAAAAAGTACACAGGAGCACAATGATTTTTTTTCTTTCAGTGGTAACCTACAGTGTTTTTGTATGTGTGTGTCTGACCTTGCTGACCATTCAGAGGCCACATTGCACAATATCCAAAAGCCCAATAGATAGACACAAACTCAAAATCAGAACCAAATTTTCATAAATTTTCCCACAATTCTGAAGTTCCCATCAAGTCACCATATGAAAAACAGTTTAAAACAACAAACTGCAATGATCGAGTGTTGACATAAACAGGGCTGACTAAATCAAAAGGTGACCATAAAATACCTTTGAGTGAGCTAACAGTAGTATTCTCCAGCACTAAAGAAGATGAGAAGTTCAGGAACCTTGTAGGTCCTAATGCTAAGCCACAGCGTTCCTAAAGCACAATTTTAAATAAGAATGAAGTTCAATTTTGTGCACAGAAGAACTCGCCAGTCGCATGTGCCCCTTCAACCTGTTATATAAATTTCAAGAATTAGTAGCTGGTGGAAAACTTTACTCAAAAGGTTGGCAATAAGACAGATTAGAGCACATTTTCAAAACAAAAGAAAGTTATCAAAAATGGGCTGGGTCAATAAGAGGTAGATGTAGTCGAAAAAGAATACATACATAACAAAAATTACAATAGCAGGTCAGCCCACCAAGTTGTACTCATCTACTCACCAGTCAAAAGACAGGTCCAGTTCGTTCTCCACAGTTCTCAGCTACTTCTTGCATGAGAAAAAGAATTAATAATCTTCAACAGCTTGAAAGCATGCAATTCCATTGAGCATTGGCCGTATATCAAAATAGAAAAATTATAATGGGCAATGAAAGAAACTGGAAAAATGAATAATGGATAACAGAATGAAAGGGAGGATAGAGAGAAGATGCTTACCACTGATAAAAGTGAGACTTTGACATCTCTTGGTCTTGTTTTGATTGTACACTCCTTGCTCCATTAGAAAAACCAACCTAAAATGAAACACCAAATAAATGAATTAGATGATTCGAAGTAAAGACTGAAAACACTAAACAGAGAGACAAATGATATCTGTCCATTATTATTGTAATGGAGAAAGAGAGGGGTGAGGATGGAGAGAGAGAGAGAGGGACATACCCGACGTTGGTACTGCTACTGCTGCTACTGACTCTGCTGACTGCGGAGGTCAAAAGTAGAGAGAGAGACTGAGAAGGGGGAAGGGGAGGGGGGGGGGGGGGGGGGG
>ONZK01001280.1:31136-47967 GCA_900322385.1 Pharnaceum exiguum | reverse complement strand
GTCGCTTGCCTGCTGGTATTCATACAGCAAAATAAATCTTCGTATGTTAGTGTCCTCAAAATATATCTTCAACTGAAACCATACTTTGGTAAAAAGTAATCACCACAATAACACCAAGCCTCACAAAGGAGCCAAGAAGCCTCACGAAGGAGCCAATAAGCCTCACAAAGGAGCCAAGAAGCCTCACGAAGGAGCCAATAAGCCTCACGAAGGAGCCAAATATCTATCACAAAGGATAACTAAAATAGTCTCACAAAGGAGCCAAATAACGAAATTTATTGAAGTAAATTGAGTAAAAGATAAAATAATGAAGAAATTAAAAGGAGGAAGGGGCTTATCGATGGTAGATGGCCAACGACAGCCCCACTAGGGTTTACTGAAGAGTTTTCTAGGAGGAGGGCTAAGAGAGGAGACAAGGGTTTTTTTAGAGAGAGAAAGAAAGGTATTCTTTTTTATTTATTTAGTTGTGTCGTGAACCACGTACTTTTATATATGCGACTCATTAATTAGTGGTTATTAATCACTGCCACCTTCCGTGGCTATAAGAGCATCTCCAATGGGCTAGTTTTTAGGAGGTGCTTGAGGAGAGAGAGGGTAGTCATCTTGGTGCTAGGATTGGAGAGAGGGTGCCATCTTGGTGATTCAAAAGCACCAGTGTCAATTTAGGCACTAGTGCCTAGATGGTGCTATCTAATTAAAATAAAAAAGAAAAATATTTGATTGGTTAGTAAATTTTTTGGTGGGACCAGTGTAACATCAATTTATACCGTTTTGCATTGAAGTTAAAAATGCTTAAAGATTGCTAACTTTTTAAATACAATCTCTCTCTTCCAAGCACCAATGAAAATAATATTGCATTGGAGATGCTCAAGTGATCTCGACTTATATATAGTTAACATAAAATTTTCTGTTTTTACTTTGTATATATGATCTCTTAAATGATACTCGCATCCATTTTATTTCGTCTCCACCCCAATTAGATAAACAAGAATATGTTTCCTTATTCGGTTAATTTTTATTCTCAAAATACAAAAGTGTCTTTATCTAAAGAATGAGCCAAGTGGCCAATGAGAGCCATTGAGCAAATTATTTCCTTTTTTTGTGAAAAGGGGGGCATAGCCCGTAGTTTTATGGTAGAAATCACGTTGCATTTTGAGTGGGAATAATGTTGTGTAAAGCCCAAATATTTGTTGTATAAAACAGCTCCTCGTATATGTGTAAACCGTTGTTTGAGATTGTTGAGTTTTAAATTTTCACTTTTTTTTGAAGCAAAAACCACTTTTGGGGAACCATTAATAGTAATATTCAAAAGGTGTTGTCAATTTCAAAAATCAGATAAAGATGTGCTAGACTAAATGTTTAAAATAACTTCATTATCAACAAGTCGAAAATATTTGAAAACTAAAAACTAAAAACTTACCGTCATCCCGTAAAAGGCCCAGCTAAAAACTTAACTTTAAAATAACTTCGAACACACATAGTTTTGAGTGACAATTAAGGGAACTATACTATACACTATAATGTGTATCTTACTCCATACACCCCTCCCATTGTAATCAAATCCATTCGCATCTTTTTAAAAAGTATATCCCTCTTTCTCTGTTCTACCCCTCCCTTAAACAACAAAAGTATCCAATTCAATCTCTATACTACACAAATCATCACTAATTCATTTCAAACCATCATAGATCAACCAATCAAATAATTAGCTACCCCAAATGTAGAACAAGAAATTCTCAAAAAAAAAATGAGAAAAATAAATAAACCCATCAAGTACTGTGAAATATTTTCTATTGTTTAGTCAAAATTATCATTGGCTAATTGTTATATTATTTTGTTTTTGTGGTAAAATTGTAGCTAATTTTAGGGGATTAATGACTACGTAGGGCCCATTAGGGTCTCAACTAGTGAGTCTTTTAGGGCAACCTTATTTGTACAACAACTTAGATAGAATCCCTCACGTATAATTTTCAATGCATAAAATCACCCCTTACAACTCATTTTTCTTCTCAACATTATTGGTACAACTCTAGTTAAAACTCATCTCAAGTATTAAAAAATTAAAAATCATATGTTGTCACCAATGAGCTAGAATAGCTCTACATGAATGTCATAATTGCAAGAGTTGTAAGGATATGTATTCATATGAATACCTCTACTTTCAACTTTACAAAAGTTACACAAGATTATTGGTGCAACTAGGCTAAAATCTCCCTTTACAACTCTCTTAGTACTACCAATAAGGTTGCCCTTAGAACGATTGGTGAACTGTGGACGATTTTCTCAATCTATCATTGAATAATGACTGATTAAGGGTTATTAGTGAGTGTCCTTGGCTAATTAAATAGTGAGTCTTTTTAACTGTTTGACTATTGTACGATGATGGTTAGTGCTTGTTTGTTGATAATTCGTGACTATTTCTTGAAATAAGTTCACAATTGACAAATTTAATGATGTTAATTTGCAATCGAATGTGTGCTGGAGTGAGATAAATACTTGAGAAAAAAAGGAGAGGTGAAGAGATGAGGATTCACCTTAGGCGTGTACTGTTCTAGCTTAACATGCACCACCAACACCTTCTTTATTGTTGAAGAAAAACGACTACACTGACAATTATTCAAAATACTGTTAAAATCTGACTTAATTTTACACCAAAAAAAAAAATCTGACTTAATTTATACGAGTACAAACTACTAATGACTTCAAATAATCTACTTTTTTTCTTTATAAATGGGAGAAAACTATCATCTTTCAAAACTACGTACTATTGAACTTCGTCTTCACTACAGTAGGCTTTCCTTTTCAAAACGGTTGCCTACTCGAAATAGTTTGTGGAATGGATCAAAGGTCACTTCTATAATGTCCTCACCTATAAATTTAGCGGTGAATGTGCTGATCTTAATTTTTTTATGGATATTGCTTCTAACCAATTCAGTCATAGCACACAAAATGCATGCATGCATTGTGGTTCACTCGTTTTATCTGTGATGACAGACCTCATAATCCGTCACGGCGGATATGAGAATTTTTAATATCTGTGACGACAATTTTTAATATCTGTGATGACAGACTTTATTATCCGTCATGACGAATTGGAAAACCTGTGGTGTCAGATAGGAGGTTAGGGCGGTAAATAGGAGGGAAGGATATGGTAGGACGGTGGAAGGGGAGTCGACATTCGACCCAAGAGGGGGTGGGGGAGAGGGGAGTCCGCCCAAGGTATCGGCCCGAGAAAGGATGGGGGGAGGACCGGGTATTAGTTTCTTAAGAAAAATGAAAAAGAGAAGATAAGTGGTGCACAATATATGCCTGTATTTTGTGTGATATGACTAGAAAAAAAATCAAGATTAACACAAATTCTAATAAATTTAAAGGCCTTAAAAGAAACTCTACGTTATAACAATTGGAGAGGAAGGGGAAGGAGGAAATAACATGTCCTTCCAATGTCCCCTTTAGTGATGAAACCAAAGTCAATTATCACTATACCAACTCTATATTTGGTTAATCTTTGGTATATAAACGTGTGAGAGAGTCGATGAGTTAATCTTAGGGAGCGATCGGCGTATTAGATTTGCCTATTATAATTCTAGTCGTTCACATTTTGCTGCGACAATTTTATCAAGCTCGATCAAATGATTCAAAAACTTTACCGCCCGCGTGAAAGAAAACAGATTACTTAATTAAGATTAGGTAGAGCTTACGAATGAACTTTAATCCTCATGATACACATACCCCGCCTTTCTTATCTGTAAAGAAGAACTGAAGAAGTATAGTACATACCAATAATACCATCAAACAAATACAGCTAGCTAGTCAGCGCCATCAAACATCATATCATTGACCATTATTAAAATAACCACAACATGGTTCACGTACAATTCAGAGTTTGTAAATTGTTAGTTAACAAAAACACGCCGCCTCTCATGGCACAACTTGTTCCTCCTCCTTATAAAAGCAATCAATTCAGGACCTTTGTCGTCCAAACGATCCCAAGAAACTAATTAAGTAGCCTTTTAGTTCCCTGCAAAATACTCCTAGCTTTTAAATCTATTAGTTATTTGATAAAAGTTATATTCTTCTATACTCACGTACATCAATTCATCACGAAATGCGTGGTTGTATAGATTGTATTATGGACATGCATCATAAGAAAAAGGCTGAGGGGATTGTGGTGTTGACAAAGAAAAAGAACGCATTTGATTTCGATGACTTGAGTTCGTCAATCAAAGATGGATTTGATGAGTTTGTAGGGAAGAAGATCTCCTTTCAGCTTGTGAGCGCTGTCAATACTGACTCTGGTTAGAGTTTCTTTCTTTCCTTCTTTTTTCTTCCTTGATTACTAGACACTTGCGTTCATATATACTCGTATAGAAGTTGTTTGTTTGATTACGTTTTCGGTTATTTTGAGTTGAAAGTTTTATGCTGGGAAGCTTTCGGTTGCCAGACAGACTCATAGCCTGGATGATCGACACCATAGCATCCACATGCACCATCAGTCTGCCACACTGTTACCTGCTGCTAGCTTAGTGTCGTAATTATAAGAACCAAAACACTTAAACACGTGTAGAATCTTACAACTAAATATTTGATACTTCGAACACTTAAACACTGTAACAAACACTAGCTTGCTGCAAAAAGGCCAAAAACCATTCATAGTCCACACCTTAATAATAGCTTTCCTTGAAGCTAATGCGCATCCTAGCTAGATCTATGGAGATAAAAAAAATTCACAAGTTCGACAATTTGCACAAAAACTTGTGTGAACAAATTATGTTTTACTCTTGCTTGTGTCAAAAAAGAAAATAAAATTATGTGCTACTCGTAATAATATATATTTTGGGAAATGGCTATAATAATACGGAGTAATGAATTAGAAAGTCAACATGAAAAAAAATACAGGAAGGGCCACCATAAAAGTATGTAGTGATTATTTGTTAAATTTTGATTTTGTAACTTCTTGTGTATATAAACCCATATCAAATAAATGTTCTTAATTTTTTTGAAACAATATGATATATTACTATTGGAAAATTTTAAAATAGAAAAACGAAATTCAAAATTCTCGAGCTTTTAACATGTTTGAACAATCTGTATTTTACGAGATATATATATGGGAAAAGCATTAGTTAAACGAATAAAAAATCAAATTCGAAGTACACCTGCACGGAAAAAAAAATCAAATAAAATATGTCCATAAATAAATCAACCGTCTGACATTATTCTCCCCCAAAGAAAAATTTGATTTATATTTTTAAAATGCATTTATAATTCTAAAATAATTTATTTGACTAATGAAAACAATATATTATATTGGGTGTAAATGAACCGAGCCAGCTCGGTGATCCCTCGGGCTCGATTCGGTCAAAGCTCGGCTCGGTCAACGGCGAGCTTGAGCCGAGCCCAGGCCGATTGACCAACTCTATCGTTAAACGAGCTAAGCCCGAGCCAGTGTAGTGCGACTCATCAGCTCATTTTGGCTCGCCTTGTTATTTATGTAGATATTTTTGTGAATTTTGCAAATATTAAATAAATATTAAGTAAATATATATTGGAGATATAAGTCAAATTTAGTCTTAGAAAGTTAGAATTATTTGTATAATGATATCATGCTCCGTAAGTCTTATCATGGCTTATATTAAAATTTTGACACTTCTTTTTTTTTTGAAAATTTTGACACTCTTTATACACCAATCTAATCTTCTTATAAAAACCATGACCTGATCAATATGATTTGCGACTTTACGCCTTAATTGTATTTCTATTTACATTTGCCACTACTGCCATATGCAGCCATTTTAATAAATCATGCAGTCAGCCCCCATTAAATGAGGATTATGGGTGTGTTCGGCAAACTTAGCTAAAGCTGAAGGTCAAGCTGATTGGTTAGCTGAAGCTTATTAGTTAGTTTAAGATGAAGATGAAGCTTAATAGAATCTAATTAGGGTGTTCGGATAAAGTAGCTGAAGCTGAAGGTGATTAATGTAAAATGACAAAAAAGGATAATTATAATTGTTAATTATAAAAGATAATATTTTCAGTATGGGTAATATTGGAATATAGAAAGCTTATGGATATGAGATTATTTGATAAGCTAGTTTATACAGCTTACCAAATAAGCTAGTTTATTTGATAAGCTGTCTCCATAAGCTGACAAAACGAACACAGCTTATCTGCATAAGTTAAGCTTATCTAATAAGCTGAGCTTAAGATTATTGAATAAGTTGCCGATAAGCTGCGAAACGAACAGGGCCTATATTCGGTTGTTATTGTTTGTTATGCAGGCTGTAATAGTTTCCTAGTCTAGGTTACACCAAGTGTATGGATACACCATAGGTGACATTTTTTTTATTAAAAGTAAAAAAGGAAAAAATTTAAAAAAATACGTGGCTAAGAGTCAATTTGAAGATATTAGTCATATAAAATAATCTCATTGGCACTTGAAAATGCCCATCAATCATATAAAAATGCATATTATTAGTCATTAAGTCATATAAATTGGATATAAATCCTCGTATGTTATTTTTTTTTTAAAATGGTAATGTGGCACCCGATGTTTAGGTAGGCTGAGTGCACACTAGACATGCTGGTAAATAGTTAGTTGTGACTTCCGATGGTTAGCCAATATTAATTTCATAACTTCAAAATTGAATCTCTGAAGCTTCAATAGTTACTCGTATTAATGATATTACACAAAAAATTATGTGAACCTGTTTCATAATGAGACTGAGTAATAATGACTCATTAGCAACACAATAATGACCATCGCCTACATAATAATGACCCATCGGCTAGACAATAATGACCCCTCTTATCCAGTCTCATGTATGAAACGGCACAAATTTTTCTAATAATATTAATAAGGGCATACGTACTTTCGTTAATTGTTTCTCAATTTGAGTTTGTTTTTTTTTTCACTGGACAAAAAATTTAGATAGGAACGTACGTACGGAGTATTTAATTACAACAATGCTTAGTTGCTTACTGCAGTTTTTGTTAAAAATGTTTTCAGAAAACAAATTGAAAGGGAAACTTGGGAAACCTTCATTTCTGGGAAAACAGCTCAAAAGCTCAGCTGCTTTGTCCCTGGGTGACGCTGCGTTTACGGTGACATTCAATTGGGATGAGCAAATAGATCTCCCAGGAGCACTGATAGTAAGAAATGAACATCGAAGCGAATTTTATCTCAAGACTGTAACTGTAAATGACTGCCCAAATCATGGAAAAGTACACTTTGTTTGCAACTCATGGGTTTATCCAGCTCAAAAAGATCGCATATTCTTTTCTAATCAGGTAATTGCTTACACTTCAGGATAAAAACTATTTTACTATACCTAGCTACATGACGATCATGATGAAATGATTGAAATTAAACTAAATGTGATTATAACCTGATTGGGTTGGCTCAATGGTGTAAGACCCCATTGAGTTCACATGTGTTGGGACGATCTAATTAGTAGGAGGTCATGTGTTCGATTCCCACCATGTGCAAATTCCCTCAGGCCAGCGGCAGCCACGCACCGCGAGCGGGGATTAACCTTGGGCCCGAAGAGCTTAAGGAGACCTCGTGGGAAACCAAAAAAAAAAAAAAACTAAATGTGATTAACCTTGGGCCCAAAGAGTTTAAGGAGACCTCGTGGGAATTCTGGGAAACCAAAAAAAAAAACTAAATGTGATTATGGAGTAAATCTGAGTACATGTCTAGCTAGTTAATCACCTTCGTGAGATTTTTTTTTATCACTGAAATAAACTTCAATTCTTAGGCACCCGGTATAAGTTTTATAGCGGGTGCCTTTTATCAAAGCAGTACGGTATAACACGTACATACCTTATCAGTCACATTATAAATACCATTAGTCAATATCTTACTACCATTAGGTGATTATGGACTATAACAAAATAGCTAATAAACCTCCCACTACTTCTTATGTTTGGTAAAGTTGTTGGAAGTCATTACTTCAATAAAGCAATTGGTCAATCTTGAAAACAACATCTTCGTTTTCTTAAACAGGGGTATTGTTGCGTACATCCTGACCCCGAGCAGGCGAGCACCCCCATTGAATGGGGATTTACACTCGGTTGTTGTTGTTGTAGTATCTTACTACCAAATTTCACCCGGTTTACGCTGGTGTACCAAATACTTGTCAACTTTCTTATGCTCTTCAACGTTTTTACAGGTGTATCTCCCTCATCAAACTCCTGAACCATTACGCAAGTATAGAGAAGAAGAACTATCCACACTGAGAGGAACTGGGGAAGGAATGCTTAAGGAATGGGACCGTGTTTATGACTATGCTTACTATAACGATCTAGGAGAGCCAGATAAAAATGCTGAAAAAATCCGCCCTGTCCTTGGAGGTTCTAGTGAGTATCCTTATCCTCGTAGGGTGCGCACCGGCCGTCCACCAACAAAGAAGGGTGAGCACAAGTAACATAATGTTGTCATTCACTGATCTCAAAATATATGCATTTGAGTTATATATGCAAGTATGCAATAATGTATTGTCATTGCATATGATCATTATTTAGCAAGAAAACATGTTTACTGTAAAATGTATCACTAACATAGTGTTCTGTTCTTTCTCATTGTACTTATGGTGACAGATCCTAACACTGAAAGTAGGCTATCACTAGCCAAGGGCATTCACCTGTACATGCCAAGAGATGAAAGATGGAGCCACATCAAGACAGCAGATTTCTTTGGAGATTCGATCAAGTCGTTATCTCAGGTTGCTGCTGGATTAGTTGGAGGGTTGTTTGACAAGACACCTCTAAACTTCGACAGTTTTGAGGAGGTTCAAAAAATGTACGAGGGAGGTATCAAGCTTCCAAAGTTTCAACTAATTGAAAAGATCCAGGAACATATACCCTCTGAGTTCTTTAAAAGGCTTTTTGATCAAGGTGACGGGGCACCTATTCTAAAGTTTCCCATGCCTGGCATAATCAAAGGTACATCAATATGGTTTAATTACACATATCCTATTAACTTTTATTTCAGCATCATTTATGCATGATATCAAGTTTGTCATATTTGAACAATCATGATACTTGATGAAGCAGAGGATAAGTCAGCTTGGAGTACTGACGAAGAATTTGCAAGAGAGATGCTTGCTGGAATTCATCCTCTGATCATACGCCGTTTAGAGGTACTGCGTAATACTCTGATCATACGCTGGAATTTGAGTTGCTTTCTCATGAATCACAGAATTAATGTAGTCCGAATGTCTTAATTTTCTCTCCATATTTTGATGCAGGAATTCCCTCCTGCCAGTAAGCTTGATCTGGTAAAATATGGTGACCAGAACAGCTCAATCAGTAGAGAATGCATAGAAGGAAATCTAGATGGGTTAACTGTCGACAAGGTAATGCCAATGCAGCAATGCTCAAATTATGTTCATCCAGTAACATCCAAATTAATTTATTTACTGCCCAATTAAATTCTCCATTAGATTCTAGCTACGAGTTTTCTTTCTTTGTATAGGCACTTGAAACCAACAGGCTTTTCATATTGGACCACCATGATACAATGATACCGTACCTAAGGAAAATTCACCGAGACACTCCATCAAGAGTTTATGCCACAAGGACAATCGTCTTCTTGAAAGATGACGGAACTTTGAAGCCGCTGGCAATCGAGTTGAGCCTGCCACATCCTGAGGGGGATCAATATGGCGCTGTGAGCAAAGTTTACAAACCAGCCACAGATGGACTTGAAGGTTCACTTTGGCAGCTAGCCAAAGCATATGTTGCTGTATCTGATGCTAGCTACCATCAACTTATTAGCCACTGGTACCAACTTTTCAATTAAAAACCCGTCAACAAATTAAGTTTTGATATCTAGCTGGTTCTAAAGTCTTGCTTATTGATTATTGTACTTTGTTTTCACAGGTTACATACACATGCTGTGACTGAACCATTTATAATAGCAACACACAGGCAGCTCAGTGTGCTTCATCCGATTTACAAGCTTTTGCATCCCCATTTTCGCGACACAATGCATATAAATGCCATAGGTAGACAGGTTGCTCTTAATGCAGACGGCTTGTTTGAGGCTTCAGTCTTTACTAAACAATATTCAGGAGAGTGGTCGTCTAAGTTGTACAAGGACTGGGTTTTTCCTGATCAAGCTGTTCCTAGGGACCTTGTTAAGAGGTATGTCAAGAATAAATGGATTTTTATGATACCTAAAAGAAAAAAATCGAAGTGTCTATATAGGGCCTTCTTGAGTGACCCTTGGCCCATACTTATCTTTTGCATGATCAATTAAACCCATAGTTATAGCCTGGCCCAAATAATTTCCAATGGTTACTGGTGATACTGGACACATTAATTTAAGGTCCACGGGAGACATTAGCCTCATAACATATTATTGATTGCAGCCCATAACTAAAATTAGTACTTACTAATTTTAACCCTCTTATAATCTTCTTCTCACTTAATTGATATGGGCACACAACACTTAAGGAAGATCACTATTGGTTTATAATTTTATATATGCCACAAACAACCCTCCATTTTTTTTAAGTGGAGATTTGAGTGGATAAATGAGTTTGGGTAAGGGTATGTACAACGGCCAAACAATAATGAAGCTTTGTTGTCTATGTGTCATCTTTGTGTTCTACTTCGATCTGGGCCGTTCGTGCTTTGTTAATGTATTTCAAAGAAAATGAATTAACAAATTATGAACGGTCGAGTTTAGGTGGTATGTAAACAAAATGGCACACCATTGTGGGGCACCAAAGCTAATCTGGGGCGAAGCGTTTACCAAAAGAAATGACATAGGGAATCAGTTGCTCACATAAGAAAGTACTAGTTACAGTACTAATTTGCGATGTAGTTAAATTGATAAATGTTTGTTCTTTAACTAAAAAGTTTCCTCCTTATTTATGAAGGGGAATGGCAGTCAAGGACCCAGACAGCCCTAATGGGTACAAGCTAGTAATAGAAGACTACCCATATGCTATTGATGCTCTAGAAATTTGGTCAGTAATTGAGAGTTGGGTTAGAGACTATTGCTCATTTTACTACGACTCAAATGAAACAATCGTCAAGGACGTAGAACTCCAAGCATGGTGGAAAGAGATCCGAGAAGTGGGCCACGGCGATTTGAAGGACAAAGACTGGTGGCCGAAAATGACCACATTTGAGGAACTTGTACAAAGTTGCACCACTATCATATGGGTTGCTTCAGCTCTTCATGCAGCAGTCAATTTTGGGCAATATGATTATGCAGGGTAAGGCTCTATTTGTAAAGTGGATTAGTAGACCTGAAAAGGACTAGGGAAAAACTTAACTTGATTGGATTAACAAGAAATTAATGTGAACCTCAACGGATTAAGTTAGCTGCGTCAAGAAAACTATTTAGTGGTAAGTATATTAAGTTATAGTTCTATCTAATTGTCTTAATTAAGAGTAATATCAATCTGTCAGCTCACTTTATATCAAGAAAGTACTAATTTTATGTGGGTGGCATTCACTACACTTGTTGCCATATCCACCAAAAAATATTTGCATGTTCACATGTGGAATTAATGTGGATAGAATTTTTCCAAATAACCTAAATCAATACAGAACCTTACAAATAAATGATTTCTTGAAGCAAGTCTAAACAGTGTACAAGGATAATTAGGAAAAGAAAGAAGCTAAGAAAAACGTAAACATTTTCATACAAGTAACCATTCAATGTCAATTCACTAGCTAGGTGTAGGCATATTTTGGTTCTATCACATCTGAACAGGATAGATTTATATCTTAAAACTAATTATTTGAATCATCAAAGAAGTCAATGTAAATGAGATAGAACTATAAGAGGTAAAGAAACATATAAGTACTACCTCTTCGAATCATCAAAATGGCGGCAAGTATTTGGTACACCGGGTAGATAGTAAAAAGTATTGTGGAATTTATACATGCGACATGCGATGAGACGTTCTAATCTTCTAATGATTATATTGTCCATGTTTTTTCTTTCTTTAATAGGTATGTTCCAAATCGACCAACTATTAGCCGTCAATTTATACCAGAGCCAAATACACCAGAATATGAAGAGCTGAAGATAAACCCAGACAAGGTTTTCTTTAAGACCATAACAAGCCTAGCACAAACTATGGTTGGTGTCTCACTTATAGAACTTCTCTCAAGACATTCTTCTGATGAAGTTTATTTGGGAGAGAGAGACGACTTCATCGAATGGACATCAGATTCTGCCCCATTAGACGCTTTCGACAAATTTGGAAAGAAGCTTAAGGAAATTGAAGCGAAGATGTTAGAAAGAAACAACAATCCAAAATGGAAGAATAGGGTTGGTCCAGCCATGCTTCCATATACGCTACTTGTACCCTCCAGTGACGCTGGAATTACAGGCAGGGGAATTCCAAATAGTATTTCAACATAGCGCATGATAATAAGTGGATTATTGAAAAACTAGAAAAAAATGTATAATGGCGTTGTACTTTTTTACTTTTTAAGGCAAGAAGATCACTTCGTTTGGACCATTACAAGTTTGTACAACCCCATATGACCCCTCAATTGCTCCAAAAGAAACTGAACCCACAGCCTCCTGCTTTTACGTTGAAAGTGATTCGACTTGAGATTAAGTTCATGGGCCCGATTAATGACTTGTAAATGCTTGAATTATAAATTCAACTTTTCCAGTAAAATAGTGTGGTGAGTATAGATTTCTTTTGGGATATATTGTGTGATTGTAAAGAAAATAAGTGGAGCATAAAAGAACGAATTGTCAAGGATAATTTTGTGCCTGTTATACAATAAGTAGAATTGGAATGAAGAGTTCAATTTAATTTCATTATATAGGAGTATATATATTGATACAAGTAGAGTTAGGTTGTGTTTTGTTCGTTGTTAATACTACAGTTCAGTTTTTTTTCAATTCAGTTCAGTTCAGTTCAGTTTTTTCCAGTTTAGGTTATGTTTTGTTCGTCGGTAATACTACATTTTAGTTTTTTTTCAGTTCACTTCAGTTTTTTTCAGTTTAGTTCAGCATCTTTCAGTTTTTTTCAGTTCAGTTCAGTAAAGTTTTAGTTATAATTATAACTGTCTTCAAAAAAATTCTGTTCAGTTCAGCATCTTTCAGTTTTTTTTCCAGTTTTTTTCAGTTTTTTCAGTTAAGTTCAGTTTCATTTCATATTATTTCAGCCGAATAAAACACACCCTTAGTTCAGCATCTTTCAGTTTTTTTCAGTTCAGTTCAGCATATTTAAGTTTTTTTCAGTTCAGATCAGTTTTTTTCAGTTCAGTTTCAGTTTATAAATTTTCAGCCGAACAAAACACACCCTTAGATTACCCATATATATGTGCCTAACCATTTACATCTTTGTGCCTCTCTATATATAAAGCAGTCTAATAGTATATTGTACAACCACTTATAAAAACCCTATAAAGGGCATGTTCTTTAGAGCTGAACTTTAATGAATTGAACGTAATATAACTGAACAAAGCTAAATTGAACTTTTTGTTTAATTGTTTTGACACTCAATCATTTATAAAAACCATATCAATATTATACGTTCATGAAACAATATGACGATACCTTTTAATAACAACGAATGTAAATCGGGATCAAAACTTATTGCGTTCGCAAGTTACAAGCTGAACTGCGAAAAACTGATCTGACTTAACTGAAATGAACTTAAGTTGAGGAGAACAGGCCATAAATGCATGTGGTTTTGATTAGTTCATTTTATGATTTTCTTTTTTCTTAAAGTTTTGTCTAAGTTAAACAAAAACTGTAAGGGAGTTTTACCGGTAATCTCGAAGATGGACAAAATGTGTAACAAAAGATATTCATAAAAGTTTGTCTTAATTAAACAAAAATTGTGAGGGAGTTTACCAATAATTTTGAAAATGAACAAAAGTTGCATTGTGAGTGAGTTAGGGCAAGTTTATTCATACAACTCTCTTACAACTATATACAGATTTCCATGCATGCCACATCAGCTTATACCGCACTTACAACTATATTTTCACTCCCACATTATCACTACAACTTTGATACAACTTTACAAACATTTTATTTGTTATTAAATTTGGATGTGCATAAAATTGGAAAATACAAAAAAAATATTTAATGGAACCGATGATAAATCAATGCATTAAATGTAAGAGTTGCAAAGGGGAGGTATTCATATGAATACCTCACCTTACAACTTTGCCAATTTTAATGAAGATTATCCCTACAGCTTTGGTTGCAACTCCCTTACAACTCACTAAAGTTGTAGGGATAAAGTTTCCCTTATAAGTTGATGTGACATGCATAGAAACCTCTAATGAGTTGTAAGTGACGTGGGTTATACCAATAATGTTGCCCTTAAAATCGTACCTCATGAAGGGGCGACCTTATTGATTGAAGTGTTAGATGAGGACATAAATGACATTTTAGAATCATATGGTGAATTTTTAATTTGGTTCAAAAATTATATGGTTATTTGACTTGTATGTTTGCAATATCTCAAACTAACAATTCCATCAAAAAAAAAAACACGTCCGTATCACCGTAAAATCCCTATTCTTTAAGACTTATATTTCCTAGTCTAATTCAATTCAACTTTTAGATTTTTTATAAAACCTGGATGTAGATCATTTCAATTCTAGAGTGTATAGCTCAGTAAAAATTTTGTAAAAAGAGAAATTCAGTAAGAAGTTAAGTTCAATTTGTTTAGAAGAAATAGGACTACCTTGATAGAAAACTTATTGTTGTACTATTGCACTAGGCCTAACATGAATACGTACATGATAGAAAGCTTATAGGTGCTGTTTCAGTTTCCACCATGCTTAGAACTGGATTGGCGTTCAAATTCAATTATGATGGAAATACCCGGCCGTTATAAATTTCTTGCTTTAACTATCCAAAGTCTTCCTTCTTATTCCACTCAGATACGCAATGCAATAATTTAAGCAACTGCTGCGGGGTGTTAGTGGTCAATTTGTAAAGACAAAAAATATAAAAATTCTAAAACACTAAACGAATGGAAGCCCTTGAAATGAGACCACTTTACGGTTGACAGTACATACTTAACAAGCTGACTTCTGTTACAATGATGAATATGAATACGATCTTGGGGATCTGTAGCTTCGTGTTCCTTTGTTTGCCATTCATCTCCAGAGAAATGGATCATGTATGATCAGTTTCTTGTAACAGAGGAAGTACATCGAGTAATGATCTCTGTTGTTTACATGATCATCCTTCCGATCGGCTAGGGGCGTATATTGAAACTAAACTAATTTGAATTAATCAACGTAGGTTTAAATGGAGTGATAAAAAGCTATGTTACATACCGCTCGTATATGGATACTCTCGTTAGGAGACTCACTCACCACAAGTCTATAACTAGATGTGCAGCCCAAGAGGAGTCCAAATTTAGTCGGACCGAACTTCCGGTGAACAAGGCAGGCAATAAAAAAAACCTTATCTAAATTAAACTGAAAAAAGTGGTTGAAATCATACTAAATTCAGCCTTAATCATACTAAAGCTTGAAAACCAAAAAAATCATTCTAAAGCTTGAGCTATTATATTTGTTTGTGTTATAATAAAAGAAAAATTGCAAGAAATTATCTTAGTTTTAGCAGATTTTGTGAAATAACACCTTATATTTTTTTTAAAAACATACTATCATATAGCTAAAAATTCTTAGGTACACCCGGTGAACCCGGTGTATTTTTCAAGCATTACAACATATATCATTAGTCAAAATTTTAATGTTATTAGGTTATCTATTAGTCATAAATAATCCACCTGCGCCGGTGTATCAAAGAGTTGTCGATCATATATCATGTTTTCTTTGTTTGGTAGTACCTTAAGCATACAAATATGTCAAATATAAAATATTCCCTTTAAATAATATGGAAAATGTTGGTTCTTATTTTTTGTCTTTAATTATATGACTGGTAAATCACCGCACCCCTTTGCATTATATATTGGTAAGATAATATTAGGCACTTATTTTTGTCTTTAATTTTTGAGCCTAATGTAAATGATAATACTAATGGGTGTACCATGCTCATGGACTGGTAACCGAGTGTACCATATAGACCCTATTATCTACGACTTCTAAAAATTTATTTTCAGTTTAGTTTAGTTCGGCTGTTAAAAGTTCAGTTTAGTTCCACTCGATTTTTTAATCTAAAAAATTGTGACATCGATATCCACTTTAATTCTTTATATATCACTGAAAAGGTCTCACGATAGAGTTTTATAAAAGTTTAATATTGATAGGGTTTTAATAAGTATTTAGTGTGTTTAAACAATTTCAAAAATGTTCAATTTAGTTATTAAAAGTTTCAATCAGCTGAAGAGAACATGCCCTAAAAATAAAATAACCGTCAACAAGTTTTTGACTCACTCAAATGCAATATTAGCCTATTAGGACATATTCTTTTCACATTCTAAAGACTAAGTGAACTCAACTGAACTTCTAATAATTAAACTAAACTAAACTTTTAAGAAAAACCTTGTAAGTTCTAAGTTCTAACCCCTCCTCTATTCCGGTCTACAAATTTGGGTCATTTTTATTATATATGCATTATTATTTGGTACCTAATTAATCAATTTTGATTTTTAGGCCTACATATATATATTTTTCACAAAATTTGTGTAACCCGTTTTATGTATGTGACGAGTCATTAATGACCATCTATGGAGTCATTAATTAGTTATTTTTTCCACTCAAAAAAAGATATTTATTTTTGTAATATCCAGTCTCGTAAATAAAATAATATCACACAATTTTATTTTATTTTTTGGTCTCAATTAGACCCGGCAGAAATTTACCCGACCCGGTATGACTCGAAAAACCGGCCTGAAAAACCTGGGTCATG
>ONZK01001280.1:3327-27897 GCA_900322385.1 Pharnaceum exiguum | reverse complement strand
ACTAAAACGTTAACGGAACCAAACCTCAGGCCACCAAAATGACAATATCCAAACCTCGGGACACCAATTCATAATTAGCCCAAACCTTAGGGCACCAAAACGCAAAATATCCTTAAGTTTTTACAACAATTTTTTTAATAAATTAAACCTTACTTAAGCCATTAATTTTAATTTTGACTATGAAATACATTAATTCTAATGAATATGAATAGCCAAAGTTTTTATTTTACATTTTGACATATTTTAAAATGTCATGGGATTATTCTGGGCTACAAGGGTCCAAGTAGGGATTATTCCCAACAATTTTTGAAGTTGGGATTATTTTGGGATAATCGGCCCAATTATGGATTATTCCCAACAATTTTGCCTTCTTTTTATATATGCAACCTCATGAGATAACCAAAAAGGGTCATTAACCAGTGACCTCTTTTGTCATTAGTGATCCCGAATCGTTTATAAAACGGTTTCACCCAAATTTTTATCTTAGGCAATGAATGATACCATGGGCGGAGCCACATATAATCAACCCGGTGCACGGGACCCGCATGACTTCGGGGAAAAATTAAAAAATAAGGGAAAAAAATAAAAAAATACAATGCACTACATAATAGTTGTAATGTGCACCATATGACCATCACAAATAACCAGTGTTTTGAAAACCGGACCGGCCGGTTCGACCGGTTTAACCAAGAATCGGTGGCCTGACCGGTTTTCAAACACCGATTAATTGTGCATGGTCAAACCCGGACAAAACCGGTTGAATCGGCCGCTTTTGACCGGTTTTCATCCGGTTCTGGCTGTTTCTAAATAGGAAAAAATAGAAAAATATACTTTTAAATAATTTTATTTTTTTAATAATTTTAAAATACCGGGTTTGACCGGTTTTTTACTCCGGTTAAACCACTTAAACCGGTTGAACCAGTGACGCAGTTGAGAGACCGGTTCGGTTTTCAAAACATTGCAATAACAAATGCCTTGATGGTCTTGCCACTTCATAGTATTCAAAAGGTCTCGAGTTCAACTCCTAGATTCCACCACTGAATGAGACAACTGTTTATCAAAAGAAAATGAAAACAATGATAGAAGTATGAAATTTAAATATCACTTATACTTTGTTATTTTTTAAAAAATGGAATGTTTGAACAAAAGATTGTGTCGGGAAATGAGTTACGAATATCCATACCTTCTTCGTGCAATTTTCAGTATAATAATTAGTACTTTAATATGACAATTGACAACAAATAACCCATACTTAAAGGGCGATAATCATCGAGTGCATAGGTTTGGCTCAGCTCACAAATATTATTATGCTTGGCTCAAGTTCAAACCTTACAATGAACTTTAAAATTACAGGTTCTGCTCGACTAGAAAAGGTTAAGTCTCTATTCGACATTGTTGAGTTGTTGAGTTTGAGCTGTTCCTTGTGCTTTTTCAACGTTTACGAGCTCCAATATTAACGTTTGAGTTAATAGCATTTATCTTCCTTTTTTCGCAATGAGACTGAAGCATCTAACTAATTATCATAACTCTTAATTCAAGACTAATCATTTGGACAATCTAGATATAGGGTCTTATTGAACCTTTTCATCTTTTTCCTAACACCCTATAGGGGAGTTATGGAGGGGAGGGAAGGGAAACAAGGATAATGGAGGGGAAGGGAAAGGGAGGGGAATTTTGTACTTTGTTTGTCAGTCATACGAAGGGAAGGGAGGGAAACAAAGGAGAAATTTTTAACCTGCTTGAGAGATAGAAAAAGTGGAGGGAAATGAAGGAGAAATTTTTAGTTTTTTAATGGGAGGTTTCCTTCCCCTCCATTCCCCCCCCCAAAATTTTTTATGTAGAATTGAGGGGAAATTTTCCCCTTCATTTCCTTCCCCTCCCTTCCCCCCTCTCCCAAACATGATGTAAAATTTATCTCCCTATTAACACATAGATAGAAACTATTTTTTTTAGTTTTTGGTAGCCAAAAAATTTGAAATACAAAAATATGTGCTAATAGTAGGAATTGAATCCTTGTCTATGGGGAATTAAGATATAGTAGGGACCAATTAAGCTAATTGGAATTATGGTTTGTAGGTATTAAACTAACAATATATAAAAAAATTGGAACATGGGGCCGCCGCGGCCAGTCTCCCTAGTTCCGCCACTCTAAATATTGACTTAGACAGGTTTTGTTTATTTGTAGTGTCACACAGTTGCCTAGTTTAGTTTTGTTCACTTTAATATATAACTTCCGTTGAGACTCTTAAAAATAAACAAAACACACCCTTAAATCCTAGTCTATCCAAATCTTCTCCAAAAGAAAGAAAGTTTATACAAATCTTAACAAACTCCTATCTTGAATTTGAAAATAGTTTCGTATGAAAAGTCAACAAGTCTGTGAAATTATCACTAATAATGAGGAAGTGACTTCTGGTATTTAGAAGGTGACTAATGAGCTATTTGTTAACAAAAAGCACCTTGGGTATCACACCGGTGCAGCTAAGAATTGGAGATGAAAAATTGTCTTTCTTATTAGTGATATCTACAACGAGTCAGCACATTATTAATTGGTTATAATAAGTAGCAATTGTAAACTTCATATTCAATAGAAAAAATGCCTTCAAACCGCTAGTCCCCAGTTCAAAACCCTGGCCTTCTTGGGTGGGGGCTTATTTCTTGCCCGCTATGTGCTCGTGAAATTGGTTGAGAGGGATGGAAAACCTGTTAAACATCGCTTGCCGTTTCACTAGGTACTTTAATTTAGTGTGCTTGTTGTTATATCAGCGTATGGACCAGTACATACACTATACGCTAGAACATCATTCAATATATTCATCCCAATTTTCGGCATGTTATTTTCATTTAGCAGCTAATGTAGCAGTAGCATGGACTAATGTCTTTCCTAGTGCCATGTATTGAACAAAGCTGCTGCATGTTTACAGTGGCTGAAAAATGGCATGAGAGAATGCGTAAGGAGGAACTGAGTGATCTTTTTAATTATTTTTTTAGGAATCAAAGGATTTAGAACCTAAGAGGTCAAATTAGCTAAGTTTACTTGCCAGTTTATCAAAGATCTTTACTTGGTTTCATCGTAAAATATGGTGTTTTAATCCACACGAAACGGGTTTATCCAGTATTCCGGTTGCACCTCTTTGTATCAGTTGGCAAAATATTATTCATATATTCATGCATCTTAGATTCTCCTGGATGGAAATCCTGAAACCATTGTATTCTACTATTCTGTACATTCCGAAAGCTCGCAGACTAGTTTTGGGTTCTTTTTCTATTTACTATTATTGAGTGTTGGGACAATTCTAGTTGTCGTGACAGTTGATGATCAAACTTCAAAGTATATAAGTTTGATGATAATTTCATGTGGTTTTGTAGACGGTAAAGGAAAACTTGGAAAGCCGTCATATTTGGGACAGTGGCTCACAAAACTCACTGGTTTAACGCCTGGGGAATCAGCATTTGAGGTGACTGTTGACTGGGAGGAAGACATAGGTGTTCCGGGGGCATTAGTAGTAAGAAATGAGCATCACAGTCAGTTCTTCCTCAAGACTGTCACACTGGAAGATGTTCCTGGGCATGGTAAAGTCAACTTTGTTTGCAACTCGTGGGTCTATCCTGCTCACCGCTACAAGAAAGACCGCATATTTTTTACTAACAAGGTAAAATGTACATCTGATTATGAAGTAGCCTTGTAGAAAGTCACATAAACAAGTGGTCAATGAACAATAATGCAACTGTTTGACCTCTTTTTGCAGACGTACCTGCCTCACGAAACCCCTGCGCCTCTGACAAAGTACCGCGATGAGGAACTGGAGATTCTTAGAGGAACTGGAGAGGGGATGCTGGAAGAGTGGGATCGGGTTTATGACTATGCATACTATAATGATCTAGGAGATCCTGACAAAGGTGAAAAGTATGTCCGTCCAGTTCTTGGAGGCTCCGAAT
Source organism: Pharnaceum exiguum (assembly GCA_900322385.1). NCBI lineage: Eukaryota > Viridiplantae > Streptophyta > Magnoliopsida > Caryophyllales > Molluginaceae > Pharnaceum > Pharnaceum exiguum. The sequence goes on along the minus strand of ONZK01001280.1, from coordinate 23,958 downwards.
TTCCTTATCCTCGCAGGGGAAGGACAGGCCGCTCACCCACCAAGACAGGTGAGAATTTTATCTTTGATGTCAGACTAGTTGAGTGCTAAATTGGTATTTTACAGGAAACTCTTGAAAGACTCCATAATTCTGCATGCTTTCAGCAATATTGAACACTCCCTGAGAAAAATAATTGTGGAGTCCATATCTCTGACCTTCAACCGATGAACTTGGAGAATGGCAGGGTTTTTGCTAAGAAAGGATAATGGATACTGAGTCCATCATCTGATAGCATGGACTGAAATTTTTTCTTAACTATAAATCTTCAGATGCTAACACCGAGAGTAGGCTTCCTCTTCTGAAGGGCTTAGATGTCTATGTTCCGAGAGATGAAAGATTTGGGCACTTGAAGATGTCTGATTTCCTAGGGTATGCACTGAAGTCCATATCCCAAGACTTGGTGGCAGGGCTTGAGTCTGTCCTTGACGAAACCCCTAATGAGTTTGATAGTTTACAAGATGCACTTGATATATACGAAGGGGGAATCAGGCTACCTAAAAGTGATCTCATTGACAAGTTAAAGGAAGGCATCCCCTTTGAATTATTGAAAGCAGTATTTCAAACTGATGATGCACCGCTTCTCAAATTTCCGATGCCTGAAGTTATCAAAGGTATATACCAGTTTGCCAGCATATATGTGAAAGGAGGATTTCATGTAGTTTTGGCTTCTTCTTTGTTTAGCTCACAAAGACATCAGTGTTAGAAGTGCATAATAAGTGGTTCAATACTGCAGAGGATAAGACAGCCTGGAGGACAGATGAAGAGTTTGCCCGGGAAATGCTAGCTGGAGTGAATCCTATTCTCATTTGCCGCCTTGAGGTAAGCATCGAAATCATTTCTTTTTGTCCCTCAGTTTTATGTATCTCATTTTGAAGGGAACTAGAGATAGTATATTAGAATTAGATCCTTGGTAGTAGCCAAAAGGACTAACCGGCTAAATGTATGATAGAAGTATATGGAATTTCATTGCAGGTGTTTCCTCCAGCCAGTACGCTGGATCCTGTGATATATGGAAATCAAAACAGTTCAATCACCAAAGAACATATTCAGCAGAACCTTGACGGGTTAAGCATAGATGAGGTAATATCTAGAACATGGTGGTCTCATTCAGATGATCCTGTCAGTGCTCCTTTAAAACACAATATTTCTTTGGACAGGCTATCAAGGGTAACAGACTGTTCATTCTAGACCATCACGATGCATTGATGCCCAAATTGAGGAAAATTAACTCAACACCTTCAAAGGTTTATGCAACCAGATCTTTTCTTTATCTTAAAGATGATGGAACTCTAAAACCATTGGCAATTGAGTTGAGCCTTCCACATCCTGATGGCGACCAATTCGGCGCCATTAGCAAAGTCTATACACCAGCCAATGATGGCATTGAAGGTTCCATTTGGCAGCTGGCCAAAGCTTATGTTGCTGTTAATGATTCAGGCTATCACCAACTCGTCAGTCACTGGTACAATATTATCAATAACAAATTTTCTTGGCATTGCATCTGATGCTGGTTATATTTTAATTATGTTGTTAAATGGTGACAGGTCTAGAACTCATGCAGTGATGGAACCTTTTGTGATAGCATCGAACAGGCAATTGAGTGCTGTTCATCCAATCTATAAACTCTTGCAGCCTCATTTCCGCAATACAATGGATATAAATGCAGTAGCACGGCAAATACTCCTTAATGCTGAAGGATTGCTGGAGAGAACTGTCTTTCCAAGAAAGTATGCAATGGAATGGTCATCTGCAGTGTACAAGGACTGGACATTCCCTGAGCAAGCAGTTCCCAAGGATCTTGTAAAGAGGTAAACAAAAATTCTTGTTGAACAAAGTAAAAATGGCAGCATACAGCAGAAGTTACAGTTTTTTCATTATGTAGAAATACAGATCTGAATGTCCTTCAGCCACCATGGCACCATCTATGAGTCTGAATTATGTCCACCAGAGATTTTCAGACTGACAAAATGACATTATACCACAAAATCCTATCAGTTAAAAAGTTTTGGGCTGAGTGACAGACTTGCAGCATCAAGGTCTGACCCATGTTGTCTTAGTTGTTATTGATGGAATAATGTACATTAATGCAGAATCAGTGCACAAACCCCATTCAAAAAAAAAAGAAGTCATTCATTCTATAGAGAGCACACCTTCAATCCTTAAAGTTAGGGCTCGATTCTTACCGGCCTCAATGCCTCCCGTCACCCAAAAAATTAGATAGATATTAGTGTACTTACTGTGTTGCAATATATTTTGTCACAGAGGAATGGCTGTGAAGGACCCGCAAAGCCCACATGGGTACAAGCTACTTATAGAGGACTATCCATATGGTGTTGATGCACTTGAGATTTGGTCAGCAATCGAGACCTGGGTTAAGGAATACTGCTCATTCTATTACAAGTCAGAAGACATGATCTTAAACGATGCAGAACTACAAACTTGGTGGAAAGAAATTAGAGAGAAAGGCCATGGTGACAAGAAGGATGAAAAATGGTGGCCAGAAATGAAAACCTTAGACAACTTGACAGAAACTTGCACTATAATTATATGGGTCGCATCAGCTCTTCATGCAGCGGTGAATTTCGGGCAATACCCCTATGCAGGATACCATCCTAACAGGCCAACTATAAGCCGCCGATTTATGCCAGAACCAGATACTCCTGAGTATGAAGAGCTCAAAACTAAACCAGAGACTGTTTTCCTGAAGACTATTTCAAGCAAGCTCCAAACGTTGTTAGGCATTTCACTTATTGAGCTTTTATCAAGGCATTCATATGATGAGGTCTATCTTGGGCAGCGAGACACTCACGACTGGACTTTAGACGATGCACCCCTTGAAGCGTTTGAGAGATTCGGAGAGAAGCTAGTGAAGATTGAGGACGGGATCATGGAAAGGAATAGCAGTGGAAAATTGAAGAACAGAGTTGGTCCAGTGAAGGTGCCATATACGCTGCTTTGTCCTTCAAGTGGTGCAGGGCTGACTGGCAGGGGAATTCCCAACAGTACATCAATCTGAAATGCAGCGAAGCTAAGTTGATTTCCACAAGCATTCTGAAATTTCAGACACAAAGCTAACTAAATTTGTTACTGTCCATATACCTATTTATGGCTGAAGCTCAAATCACAACTAGGTGGATCTCCATGCCAATATGGGAACACATTGATGTGCACATATTCAAGTAAATATAAACATGTATTGTATAATAACAAAAATAAATCAAGCTTTGTATTATAAATAAATGAATCAAACATTGTCATTTTAAGTCATAGATGTTTTAAGGAGTTGAGCAACTGATCTTCTATAATTACTGGAATTTGGTAATCATTATAAAAAAAAGGATGCTCCTGGATGGGTTACGATTTTAAGTTTCAATATATTGAGGGTAAAACACTACTCCTTCCATCTCAATTTGATAGCTACATTGCTACGAACTCGCAAAATTAGCGATTTAAGTACTTTCACTTGACTAAAAGTACCCTTGCATTTCAGACCTTTTTGGAATAGAAGTAATAAAGGGTAAAAGGGCGCTTCCAAGATTTGGATGGTTTGGAGAGTGATAATTACTCACTAAAGTGGGCGACTGAATCATAATGTATGAACTACTCTTTGCGCGATTAATTGATCACATTTATTAAATCTTAGATAATTGCTACAACCATTTTAAATGGTCTCATGTAATGTGCTAGAATAGTGTTCATGTTGATGAATATATATGTTGTACTAAACCTATCATATCATGTATCTGTCAATAGATTACATCATAAAGTTGCTTCAGTAAGAATACTGAAATTTAGTTGTATTATGTCAACAGTATGGGAAGGTCGTCATTTGCATGCATGGGACTTAAGATGTCTTCAGAAACTAAAACTTCTCATTGTATTGTTTTGGTCTGGATAATGACTTTCATGTCAATCGTGTTGAAACTCTCCATTTATGTCGTCATTTACATCAAATTTCAGACTTTCAGTGTTGTCCTTTGTGTCAAATCTCTCACGTTCAAGTGCCTTTACGTGATTCAACAATTGAGGAAATTAATTAGGTGAAGCTTTTTACTTCTTGGTATTGTTTTGTAGCAGGAGATGGAAAAGGATGTACGTAAACAATTTTAAACTGTACGCTCCAGCTTCAATTGATCACTTCACCTGATTTCATTTCAATCTAGTTCATGCTACCTTATCTCCTTTTTTCAGCTCAAGTGAGACTGTGTTTTCTTTTTATTAGAATTCAAGTAAGACAGTTGATAACTTGATATTAGTTGCCTGTGACAAGTTCCTTTCCCAAATGTACAACAATGAGGTCACAGATCCTCATGCTTGGCCAGAAGACCTAGAAACTTAGTTATCCCTCTGTTATATAAATGTCTGTCATCTCCATTTCGGATAGTAGGACTAAACCTAACATTGACATTAGCTAGCTGAAGGAACAGATAAGTTGGAAGTTTAAAAAGGAAAAATGCTTCACAAATTTGAGGATACACTTGCTAAAGATTGCCCTAAGGAGATGATCAAGGGACTAGTTGTGTTGATGAAAAAGGATGTGTTAGATTTCAATGACTTCACAGCAGCAATCCTTGATGATCTTGATGAGTTGCTCGGAAAGAAGGTTTCTTTCCAGCTTGTTAGTGGCATCAATGCTGACCCTGGTTAGCCTTAATTTTCCCTTTGTTATTTCTTTGTATCTCTAAAATCTGTACCTTACTTACAGGTATAATCTGGTGCATATATATTGGCACTATACAGTATACTATACACTACTGAAGTAGATCGTTTCTTGTTAATTACTAGACTGTTTGCATATTCAAGACATCAGCTCTTCTTCACCTTTGGTTTTATTAATCTCTTAAACATTACAACAACAACCGAGTGTAATCCCCCTTCAATGGGGGTCGGGGGTCGGGATGTACGCAACCTTACCCGAAGTTCAACTTTTAGTCGAATTCAGTTTAGCTCAAAGTGATAGATCATTTTAACTGTATCTAGTTTGATTCACTTCTGGTTAGTTTTTTCAACTTTTATTTTCAGTTCGGCCCTGTTCTATTATGGAATAACAGTTGTCTTTAACTGATTATATCTGGTGTTTTATTTCATAAAACTGTGTAATCACTCATAATTAAAGCGTAATGACTAACTTGGATTCTCACTTTTTTTTTATCATCACTTGTAGACAATGAGTCCAAAGGGAAGATTGGAAAGCACTCATACTTGAAAGAGTGGCTCAAAGATTTCAGTGGCTTGACAGCAGGAGAGTCAGCTTTCAAAACAAAATTTGAGTGGGATGATGACATAGGTAACGTTGGGGCATTGATTGTCAGAAATCATCACCACAGTCAGTTTTATCTTAAGAGTGTCACCTTAGAAGATGTCCCTGATCAAGGTACAGTCGAATTCGTCTGCGACTCATGGGTATATCCTACTCATAAGTACAAAAAGGACCGCATTTTCTTCAGCAACAAGGTGACATATCAGATTTAAATTTATGTATTTAGGTACAATGCAAGGCACGTCTTACCCTTGTCTTAGCTGAGCTTCTTGTGGTAGCCTTGAACCCTAAATCTTTAACTTCTTTTGCTATGTTCTAACAAGTGAATATTGCACTTACATAACCAGAACTCGTTTATCGGTCAGATAAGCTTCGTCCAAGGACTGATCTAAATGCTTGTCAACTCATAGATTAACTTTCTGATGAAGCCTTTTTAATTTCACAGACATATCTTCCTCACCAAACACCAGCACCCCTAACCAAGTACCGAGAAGAGGAATTAGAGGTTCTGAGAGGAACTGGAGAGGGAAAGCTAGAGGAGTGGGATCGTGTCTATGACTATGCATTCTACAATGACTTAAGTGACCCAGATAAAGGCCCGGGTTTTGTACGCCCTGTGATCGGAGGGTCTGCTGAATATCCTTATCCAAGAAGGTGCAGGACTGGTCGTCCGCCAACATTCACAGGTTTCGCTTTTCTATTTGGTGCAACTTTAAGTCTTACTTCTTGAGGCGTTGTAACATTAATGAATAGGTTTACCAGTGTTGATTTCAGATTGAAAATTTTCATTTCTAGATGTCCAATTGTAAAAGATCAGAATTCATATAGTATGACAGCACTGTCTTATAAGCCAAACAACCTCTTGCGAGATAGGTAGATACAGAAAATGGAACTTGGCCAAGTTTGTTCTCTAGACATGAAAGTGCTACAAGCAATATATATGTTGTAATCATGAAACTAAACCAAATAGTTTGGCATAAGGGTTTCTGACTGTAGCTTCAGCCTTCATCCTACCGACCCTACGGTTTGCTTCATCTAGTTACCATATCTTGTGACTTGGCAGATCCTGATATAGAGAGTAGGCTTCCCCTTGTGATGGTACTAAGCATTTATGTTCCAAGAGACGAGAGGTTTGGACACCTCAAGTTACCTGATTTCCTTGGTTATGCGCTGAAATCGTTGTCACAAGACTTCACTCAAGTGATTGAAGCTGTATTCAACTTGACGCCAAATGAGTTCGATAGTTTCCAAGATGAACTTAATCTTTATGAAGGAGGAATCAAGCTGCCAGATGATCCATTCATAACCAAGATCATAGAAAGCATCCCTTTTGAATTTCTAAAAGCGATGCTTCAGACAGATGGTGCGCCACTTCTAAAGTTTCCAATGCCTGAAATAATCAAAGGTACCAACTTATGACTCCAATCCACAGACAAAAAGTTGTACAGCATTTGGTGTGACTACACTGTATTTTATTTGTAAAATGCACTGAGATTGTAACTTCTCCTACAGTTAAATGTATGTGGTTTATGAGTTGTGATAGTATCATACCTGGTCTAAAATGCAGAGGATAAGTCTGCATGGATGGCTGATGCGGAATATGCCAGGGAAATGATTGCAGGCATGAATCCAATTCTCATTCGTCGCCTTGAGGTAAGACATGCTTACTTTTGGCTATGAGAATGAAGACCCCTAGGGTTCATAACTTCATATGTAAAAGAAGACCTAATTAGAATGAGGTTTTTGGAATTGTCAATACCAATGATTATTATTACTTTTTCGTATGAAATTGATAGTAGCAAGTCTTGGCAGGTATTTCCGCCTGTCAGCAAGCTAGATGCTGAAATATATGGGAACCAGAATAGCTCAATCTCCAGGCAACATGTTGAGCCAAACCTTGATGGACTGAATGTAGATGAGGTAATGAGCTGAGCTCATTAACAGCAATTTCCTCTTGTTAGTGTTCTGCAACTAGTTCATTATGAATGAATCAAAATTATGCTAATTATTTGATTCATTTGAACAGGCACTCAAGACTAATAGACTATTCATTCTAGATCATCACGACTCACTGATGCCAACATTGAGAAAAATAAACTCAACTTCATCCAAGGTTTATGCAACTAGGACTGTGCTCTTCTTAAAAAGTGATGGAACTTTGAAGCCGCTGGCAATTGAATTAAGCCTACCACATTCCCAAGATGACAAACTAGGCGCTCTTAGCAAGGTAATGTTGTGAAGATATGAATCAGGAAAAAAATAATCTCTGTAGTACATCCTGCCTTCTAGACTAATTCTAGTTGTGATCTACCTGCACATTGTGTGAAAAGAGTAGTTTCTGTTTTCATGTCTGTGTGTAATGTACATGTGACCCAAACTGGCAAAGTAACTGTTCACATAGTATTAACTTTTTTCTTGCAGGTCTATACACCAGCCGAAGATGGCGTCGAAGGATCCATTTGGCTGCTAGCCAAAACTTATGCGACTGTTGCTGATAGCAGCCATCATCAACTTATTAGCCACTGGTATTGACAGCAAATGTCATAGAAATGACCACTGCGTTCATTAAGCATGTTTGATTGACACAATGACACGGTTTTTTCTTCTTTCCTGGCTACAGGTCACAAACTCATGCGATGACAGAACCCGTTATTATAGCAACAAACAGACAGTTGAGCGTGGTTCATCCAATTTACAAACTTCTGTACCCTCATTTCAAAGATAACATGGACATAAATGGTACTGCAAGACAGATCCTACTTAATGCTGGAGGATTGCTGGAGTTAACCATGGCTCCGGAAAAGTATTCCATGGAGTGGTCTTCTGCATTGTATAAAAACTGGAGCTTCCATGACCAAGCAGTTCCGAAGGATCTTATCAAGAGGTAAAAAAAAAAGCCTAGTGCACCTTTCCTGAATCTATTATGGCTAAGAAAAGTTCCAGGAAGATTTTTGTTGTCTTCCTCATTTAGCCAAAGACTTGTTATAGAGAACTGATTTACTTTATTTCGATAGTTGTATTTGTGTCCTTGATGAAGGTTTACTACTTACTGGAAGTTTCAAAGAACAGTACATAACAGAGGACCCCTTCCAACAATTATCTCCAACCTTAGTCTCCTCAGTTGAATGGCATAAAAATGCAACAAGTAATAGGCATATATATCCATGAGATATAGACTGACAGGACCTGGCCTGAAACAAAGTCGCCGAAAAAAAGATACAACCATGCCCCCTTGTACCAAGCTAGATCAGATTCAGGCGTGCATCGGGTGAATCTTGTAGGAAAATCACACATTTGACAGCATATGTTATGTTATTCACTAGTTCTGCATCATGTATATATCATCCTAATATCTCATAGTTACATGTGGAACTTTCTTTCCAGAAAGAAAAACAAAAATTCACTGTATTGCTTGAATGATGGTTGTTGTTGTTGTTCAGGGGAATGGCTGTAGAGGACACACAAAGCCCCCATGGCTACAAACTATTTATTGAGGACTACCCATATGCCGTTGATGCACTAGACATCTGGTTCGCAACCAAGACTTGGGTTGAAGAATATTGCTGGTTTTACTATAAATCTGACGACATGGTTACGGGGGACAGTGAACTCCAATCTTGGTGGAAAGAAATTCGAGAGATAGCCCATGGTGATTTGAAAGACAAAAACTGGTGGCTCGAAATGAACTCTTTGGATAACCTAGTAGAAATTTGTACCACTATTATATGGACAGCTTCAGCTCTTCATGCAGCAGTCAACTTTGGGCAGTATCATTATGCAGGGTACCACCCAAATAGGCCTACCATAAGTCGTAGGTTCATGCCGGAGCCAAACACACCTGAATATGAAGAGTTGAAGACCAACCCAGAGCGTGTTTTCTTACGGACGATTACAAGCCAAACACAAACATGTTTCGGCATTTCACTGATTGAGCTTCTCTCTAGGCATGCTTACGACGAGGTCTATCTAGGGGACAGGAAAATACGAGATTGGACTACAGATATTCAAGTCATACAAGCGTTTGAGAGGTTTGGGCAGAGGTTGAAAGAAATTGAAAATGCGATTACTGAAAGGAACAACAATGGGAAATGGAAGAACAGAATTGGTCCAGGAAAGATGAGATATACATTGCTCTATCCTTCAGGTAGTGCTGGGCTATCTGGGAATGGAATTCCCAATAGCGTATCTATCTGAAGTGATACTTGGCTAAATAATCTAAGTTTGGCTTTAAGTAATAACTTGAAAATGATGCACTTATGGTGAAATCTTAACTCTTACAAGAGAATAAGCTGACCAGCTGGAACTGGCATATTGTTATATAGACTTACAAACAGGACATGCAGCTTAATTCAACTGCGTGTATCGATCATTAGACATCATTCTACGCTTCTTCTTTTCTTTCGATTCTCTCAGTTTTCTTTCTATATCAGTCGAAAAGTACTAACAATGCTACACAGACAATCATTTTGAAACGTTAATAAGGTGAACATGTAAATTTACCAGGGTCTTGTTTGCAACACCTAAAGTCTTCAAGGATCTAAAAAAAAACACCAAAAATCTTCAATGGATTTGAACTAGACTGACTTGAGCTAATTGTCTCATAATCCTTGCACCATTGGAGAAAAGTGTCGCATCGTATTTTCCTAAATTACCAAACTTTGGCCCAAACGAAAGAAAAAATGGGTGGAAATTGGGTCGTTTGGCATAAACACTACCCCCTTGGCAGCATAGCTAGGCTTCTCCCCAAATAAACGAATAATAAAGCTATCTGTGAAAGTGCCAAACACATCAAGTTTGCTATATGTACACAGGATTGCAGGAATATGGTCACATCACCATGACAATGAAGAAGCTTGGCAAACATTTGGTAACGTACCATAAAAATTTTGGTACACTTTTTTGCTAAAATACCCCCTTGTACTAGAATCAACCATAACCGTGCACTCATACATTGTCAACAAATCACATGCAGACTTTCAATGATCAATCATGATCAAGAGAACTAAAAGTCCCATGAATCTCCATATGTTCATATTTAATCAACTCAACATACAATATAGATGAAAGTATACGGCCAAACAGGACGAACGGTCTATGATCGTGAATCAATCGCACAGACAGTAAATAGAAAAGCCGTCTAATGAAACAAAATCTATCATAGTAACGTTAAACCTTCGTCCAAAGCCATTTTATTGGAAAATGCTTGACACATCATTTTCACATGTTCTGATATCACACTTCTGAGGTGGAGAATACAAAACAGAAAAGATAAAGTCACATCAGATCAAATGTCTGTATATATGCAGTCCACCGCCCGTACTTTCATCAACCGTTGGAATGATTTTCAGTCCAAAGCTTCAGCAAATAGAAATAACAGCCAAAGCAACTTCAGTTCTTCATACATGGATAGCCTGCAGCACATAGCCACCTCCAAGCAAGCACTAACAAATACTACGAGTACCAATGCAGCCACAAACCCACATATAGTGATGTTCCCTTTACCAATCCAAGGGCCAGTGAGCTGTATGATCAAGCTAGCCGAGCTACTCTTACATGTCTCCCCGTCCAATCTCTCTATCACCTTCATCAACACCACATTCATCGACCGCCTTCTTTCCATACACTCCAACACTAAGGCACGCCTAGCATGCTCTAGCCAACGGTTCAAGTTCGAGGTGGTGTCTGATGGCCTTGGACCAGCTGAGAACCCTAGGGGGATTCACCAGCTTGCTGATGTTACTAACTCACTGGAAGCGCAGGCTCGAGAAAGTGATAGCCAGCTAAGGAAGCTGCTAGCTCTTGGTACATGTGTCATAGCGGATGGATTATTTGGGTTCCTGATTGATGTTGCTAAGGAGATAAGACTCCCTCTTGTTTACATTGAGACTATCAGTCCATGTTGCCTTTGGATTCATCTTTGCCTTCCTAAGATGGTTCAAGCTGGGGAACTACCCATCCAAGGTTAGTGTAATCTGCAGTAAATTCCATAATATTTGCTTATCCGGACTGAAATTAAACATGACTTAGTGCAGCGAAGACATCATGGTCTAATTAGATTGACAATTGGCCAAGGTTTATGGTGAATATAACTTAAAATTAAAGTGCAACAGACATTAAATGTGTTTACTGGTTGATTAGAATATTTTAAGTAAATGCCTAATTGTGCTAAATGTTTAAGTTCATTTCCTTAACTACTCTTTAGGAAAGAAAAAGAATGCCATATGACCCCATACTCCAAACGGTGAGCTCCACTTCACTAGTTAGTGATGATGAGTTCGAAATGTAATGCTGTACTTCTGGCTTTAATCTAATGCTTAATTACTCCCTATTGGATGCAGAAGTACTAGTTACTGAATCTGAGCACTTAGCCACTTATACTGAAAAATAGTTCTAATTGATCTGTCAATTAGTATGCAACCAAATGATCATACTAAATTATTAGCTTTTTCGAATCCTGTGTAGATAACAACCTGGACTTACAAGTTAAAAGTGTGCCTGGAATGGAGAGCTACTTAAGAGGTCGTGATCTTCCAAGCTTTTGCCGTGATTACAATCCAGAAGACAAAGTTCTCCAACTCATTCTACAGCAAGCCCATCAATTCCCAAAAGCACAAGGGCTAATACTTAATACATTTGATGAGCTTGAAGGTCCTTATTTCTCACATATGCGTGCTATATGTCCCAACATCTACATCGTCGGCCCTCTACACTTGCACCAAAATACAAAGATCAAGCCAGAAACACAAGAATCAAGCTCAAATAGTTTGTGGCAGGAAAACAGAAGCTGCTTAGCATGGCTCGATGCTCAACCTGCTAAGTCCGTGCTCTTTGTAAGCATTGGTAGCTTAGCGATTATGACTAAAGACCAACTTGTAGAATTATGGCATGGCTTGGTGAATAGCAAGACTAGGTTCCTTTGGGTTCAAAGGCCGGGTTCTGTCGCAGAAGTGGACGATGAGGAAGGGGCAAAGGACTTGGAAGCTGAGGAACTCTTGGAGGGAACAAGGCAGAGAGGATACATTGTGAATTGGGTGCCACAAGAAGAGGTATTGGCACACCAAGCTATAGGTGGATTTTTAACTCACAGTGGTTGGAATTCAATTTTAGAGAGTATAGTGGAAGGTGTACCTATGATATGTTGGCCTTTCTTCGTTGATCAGCAAGTAAACAGTAGGTTTGTGAGCACAGTGTGGGAGATAGGTATCGACATGAAAGATACGTGTGATAGGGTTGTGATTGAACAGATGATTAAGGTACTTATGGAGGTTAAGAGAGACGAGTTCTTGACAAAGGCAGATAAGATTTCGAAGTTAGCAAAGGAAGCTGTATCTGTGAATGGATCATCGCATCGCAGTTTGAATCGTTTGATAAACGACGTGATGTATATGAGATTCCCCATTCCTAGTGCTGCTCCTTAGATTTATCACTCCATGTCCAAATTTAATTGTCAAGTTCTTGAGTTTCAGGAATAACTACTCTTTCTTTTTTTGAAGCTATAGGTGATACTAGTTACATAGTGGTGGATAAACATGGTGAATAGAATCTCATTTGTGTTATCCATCAAGATACGACTCAACCAATAGCAAGCATACTCTAGCAGCCAAAGATTTTCAGCAATAAGACACTATACAATCGCACACATTTACATCTTTTATACGTCTAGGCGCCTAGCTATATTTTGTTTCATCAAGATTGCCGTATGTGACAGTCTCTAGACGAGCACTCTTGTTCTAATGATTGTTAATTTTAGCTTCCAAAGAAAGGGTCACAACTCACAAATTGTTGTTACTTTTGCGTATTGCTCTCGCAATGCGCATCTTCCAGAATTTTCCAACACTTAGCCGCATGATATAAGTACACACTATACCACCACACATTCGCCTACACATTCTGTACAGTACAACTGAATAGCTAGCTTTCCTAAATGTAACAGTTTAATTACTATCATTATAGCGTTAGTTAGCCCATATAACAGTGACCATTTCACATTCTTACATTTGTTAATTGGAAGTTGTAATAGCATATCTCTCTCTATATATGTAAAACTATTTTGGTGGGTGCACTATCAACAGTAGACCCAAAAACAATGAGATGAGACATACAACCTACAACATTAATCTACCAATTTAAAGTCATGACATATAAATAAAGAAACCATTCAACGTAAATAACAGAGAAAATTGCTTACAGTTGGCTAAAGAGAGACAAAAGAAAGCGGAAGAGGAGGCAGCCCAGCCACGTAGTTGAGGAGGGAGAAAATTTCATCTGTGTTTTCGGATTGTTGAGGTCAAGAAGAGGAGGAAAGTTTGTTTTTAAAATAAAAAAAAAGTGGGGTTTGAGATTGCCGTGGGAACTGGGAAGGAAGAGCCGAAGAGGGAAGAGACGGCATACAGTTAACAGAGTTATTCAGTCATATTTAATGACAAAGATTTTTCAACGAGTTCTTATATCGGTACAGCGGTACTAAGTGGGTTATTTTGGAAACAGTCTCGAAAAATCGGGGTAATGCTGTACATCAGGCCCTCAGTACCCCATCTAAGATGGGATACACTGTGATTAGACCTAGCAATCGGGTCGGTCGGTCGGGTTTCGGGTTCGGTTTTTTTCGGGTTCGGTCATTTTCGGTTTGTAAATTTCGGGTCGGATTCTTGTCGGGTCAGGTTTGACCCAACCGGGCTTACACATTTTTTTTCGATAAAAATATTATTTTATCAATATTTTATTATTATTTAAACATTTTTTCAATATTTTTTTTAAAATATTATTATTTTATTATATTGTAATAAACTAAAATTGTGAAAAATACATTTATAAATATTTTATTGGACAAACGGGTCGTTTCGGTCGGTTTCGGGTTCAACCCAGATTTTATCGGTTTTTTCGGGTTCGGTCAAATTTTTCGTGTTCATGACCCAGTTTTTTCGGGTCGGTTTTTCGGGTCATACCGGGTCGGGTAAATTTCTGACGGGTCTAACTTTGATGTTGTTGTTGTTGTTAATGACTAAGATTGACCAAGATAACTGAGCGACAGTCAAGATAACTAACCAAGATTGATTTGTATTTCATATTTTCTTTTTCGTTTTAAAAAATGCCACTAGCTCACTACGATATCAGTCATATTACTATATTAGTGGATATTTTTGTCAATGTAGTCTATATACTTTTATAAAAGAATTTACACAATTTACTCTTACAATAAAAATGCAACTTATAAAACAATTAGGACACCATTTGTTTGATCTATGTTCACATCATGTCTCCAATTGTACGGTCGATCAAATAATCAATTAACCTTTAGCGCCTGGTTTGTGGGTAATAACCCCTTAATGATTACTCCTCTACTCATTACTTGTTTTTACAATAGTTTGAAAATCCCTTACTCTCATTACTTTCTCCGGTTCTCTCTTTTCTTCATGGTTTCCTTATTGAGGTGGTTTTATTTAACTTAATGGTTACCGTAAATGGGTTGGTCCATACTTCAAATTACCCTCACTACTACATAATTGTGCATAGACATCACCGAATATACAGCTTTTTTTGTAAAACGTGCTGTGTATCAATTTTCTTTTTCTTTAAAAAAACATTGACAGCGCTATATTCATTAACTGCTTTCTATTCCCCTACCCACTAAACCCCCTCCCCATCATGTGTGCTCGTGCCCCCTTTTCATTTTTTAATGTTTCTTTTCAATTGCATTTTTAGTAACTGTACATAACTAACTAGGAAAATAATGTAATTGTACCTCATATTTGAGGGCTCCTAAAAACATGTGATAAAGTGAACATGAAGAACACTAAAAATCGGAGGGAGTACTTGTTTTTACAATTGTTTAGAAATGATTAAATATTAGGGCCTAACTTATGAAGCCCAAATGGCAGTAATGATTCCAAACCCATAACCCCTCGTAAAAGCTTGCATTCCCACCTCCCTCTCCTCATCTCCCTCCTCCGACACCACGCACAACACCTCCCCCCCTCACCTCCCCCCTCATATTATTCATTCATCACTCGTCAACTCATATCCTCTCTTTTCAATGGTGAGCCGATGAGGTAATACTCTCTCTTTTCACTCCCATCATTCTTCAATCCTTATTCCTCCCCTATTGATCCATGTTGTTCCATTCTTTTGAAAATAATTAATCCTTTAATCTTTCTTCGCTAAAACATTACTCCCTTAATGACGGAAGCACAGTCATTCCTCCCTTAATGATTGATGACAATCCAGGCGAGCCCTTAACCGAAATCAATACATTTATATAGACTGATCTTAGTACGACATTTGATGAAATTTAGCACCAACACTCAGTATCATGACTGATTGTATGTAGATGTATTCTATACTTGTCTGTAAAAAGTAACAAGAAGATAGTACAAAATAATACCAAAAAATCCTATTACATTACGAATACGAATAGTGGAGTATCATTTATTTCTTTATTCTTTCCCTTTGCAATTCTTTTGATGTTATATAATATAGAAATTTGAGAGAAGTAAATGAAAAAGAAGAAAAACAGATCACTTAATCATTTTAATTTTGTAGTCAATAAATAATTTTGATGTACGGAACGACTTTATGAATAGGAGAAAGTATCATTTTTTGAGACCCTTTTAAGGTTTGTGGCCGACCGGTCGCACAAGTCCAAGCCGTCCTTTGTGAAATATCACACAGGGTCACAATCCGCCCATTTCCAAATTAAGAAGGACCCTAATAATATGTACCATGTTCACTCTTGCTCTATAATTGATTATATTTTCATCGCATATCAAATATGCTACCCTTTTAATTATCTCTGTTTTTTTTATAGAATGTTTTAAGCAGTAGTAAATCCTTCAGTTTTGTTGGCTAAAATTTGTATTAATCCGTTTTGGGTTATTAATGTTTATCTGATGGGTTGTCAATGATTAGAAAAATTTGTGTGAACCCGGTTCATTACTGTATAATCGATGTGTCATTATTGTGTAATTAGGGGGTGATCATTAGTACCATTGTCATCTCTAAAACCAGTTCATACAATTTTTATCTTTTTTCGAAAGTGGGTTCACACAAATTTTTGTGTCTAAAAATTGGGACGGAGACTTGGGGACGATCAAAATCAAAAAAGAAAAAGGAAAATAATAAGAAAACAGAAGAAGTGTACAAGAGAAGTCTCCGTCTCTCCCATAAAAGAGGAAAAGACCAAAAGAGACTCCCGCGCGCCATTTAAACAATTAAACCCCCATAATTTCGGTTTTCATTTTCACCACCACCAACAGAAAAACCTCCCCATTTCAAACCGACACTAACTGATTAAAATTAATTATAAAAAACAATGGACGACGAGAGCGAGGATAACTCACAGTCAAGTTCGAAAGTGTTCAGCGTTCGAATTGTGTGCATCGACTATTACATGGCCCCACCTATACCTGACTACGACATTTGCTACAGCTCCTTCCAAGGTCTTCCTTTTTTATTTTTTGATTTTTCTAAAATACCCTAATTTTGATCAAATTCGAGTTTTAATTGTTTAAAATAATGTTGCAGGTGGAAGTGTGAAGGAGGTGCCGGTTATAAGAATCTATGGGTCAACCCCTAGTGGTCAAAAGGCTTGCGTTCATGTTCACCGAGTATGTTCTCCTTTTCTTTTTTTTCTTCTAAAAGTAAATGTCTTTTTTTTTTGTATATAGTAAGTCATACTGTATGTATGTTTTTACTAATGTGATAAAATTGAGTTTACCCAAAATAGTGTCACCGTTTTATTGAATTTGTACTAGTGCTAAAGATGGAAGGATGAACCATTTTCATGTTTCATTGTTTTCAATTGGATGTATTTGCTAAGGGCCCGTTTTTTCCTGACTTGTAAAAACTTACCCTTCTGTAATTCTCATTATTATCATTGGAAAGGTGTCACTATGTAGTTTTAGCAAACCACAATATTATTGATAGGGTTTTAACTTTTAATCAGTAATTGTGTGTCGGAACAATTAAACAAAAGTTTCACTTCAGCACATTTCATTTCACTTCGGTTATTAGAGGTTCACTTCAGTCTTCTCTAGAAGCTGGAAAATAGAGGCCCTAAATACGCCAACCTCCAGTTATTTATATTAACTAACTCTGTCTTCTTTTTTCTGGAATCTGATGTAGGCTTTACCTTATTTATATGTTCCATGTTCAGACATACCGCTACAGTCAAATCTTGAAGGTATGAGAAGTTAAATTTACTGTTTACTTAAAAGCATATGTGGTGTTGAGTTGGCTAAGGCGCTACTGTTAGAATTGCTGTCAGTGAATGAGTGAACCGAGTACCCACCCAAAGTACCTAGCATGACATAGTATGCTCAATTGTGAACTTGTGGTTGTAAAGAGCTTCTGTTGGAGTGTTTGCTATTTATGAGAAGAAAGCATCAATGTGTGCGGTATTATTTTGTTTTTGTGATAGTATGTGAGCTAAACCTTAATGCTGGTTGGTTGATATTCTTGTGGATCTTTGTTGATATGAGTAGCTCGTTGTTTTTCTAATATTGTATTCATGAAGAGTTTATAGTTGGTGTATACAATATTAAATTTGGTCGTTGAGCAACAGAATGAACGCTTCTCGAATTTGACTCTTGGAATAACTAGAATAGGAGTGAAGATCGGTTTCAGCTAGGCCATTATATATTCTGTCAATGGATGTTTAAAATTGCTGGTTAAGTAGTATATTCTTAATATATGGCAGGTGATACTATTGAAAATGCCGTATTTCTAGCACTTGAGAAGGCTTTGAAGGTATTCCTGGGCTTCAAATAATTCTGAATAGCTGCTGATAAAATTTGATTAAGTGATTGTCTTTCTTTGGATTTCTATGAAGCTCAAGGGAAGTGCCGGTTCAAAAAGACAACATGTACATAGTTGCGCACTGGTTCGTGCCAAAAAGTTTTATGGTTACCATTTGACTGAGGAGCTGTTTGTCAAGATATATCTGTATCCTGCCATTGTTTGGTTTACATTTGCATTTTCTTTCTGCTTTTCGATCTCTTTCGGCTCATTATTTGCACGGAGAGCTGTTAATTAGAAAATTTTGGCTTTATTATTGTAATTAGTGACAGATGACATCTATCATCTATGTATGAAGTCTGTTTTTATCCTTTTTGATTCTTTACGTATTACATCAGGGATTACCATTTGTTGCTGATGTTTCTTATTCGAAGCATTTGCGAAACATTCTGTTAGTATTTTGTACTGATAATCAAGATGCGGCAGTTCTATTATTGTTGATTGTGCTTTGTTTATAGAGCATCTGGAAAGGTATTTGTTAGAGTTCAATTTTTTTTTGGGTGTTTTTCCAGTGGATTGCCTCTTGCATTTTTTGTACTGAATCTGGTTGCACATGTTTTTCCTTCATATGGGCTAAAGATATTATCCACAAGATGTCTCTCGTGCTGCTAATCTCTTACTGGTATGTTCCTTTTGAATAGTCCCATCCTGTTTCTTCCCTGCACAACACAGCATTGAAAAGTCTTGAATGGATACTTCAATATCTTGTATTACAGAATGGCTTCTCTAGGGAAGTTACCCTAGTTGAGAAACAAAAAGTTGCAACTGTCAAAACAATATAACTGTTGGGTGTTGAATTTGTCACCTCCTTTGCTTATGCCTAATTCCCAGGTGGATGAAGATATCATTATTGTTGGCTCATGCATTAGCATTTTCTTCTTCTCACTGTGGTGACAATAATTTTGCTCTGCAGGGCGGTGCAGTCTTTGAGAAATGTGTACAGCCTTATGAATCACATATTCCTTTTCTCCTTCAGTATATGGTAATGGTTAGCTTACTTTTAGCAATGTAATCTTATTAATCTTTCAGTTTTATGGGGTAACTCTCAACATGGACGTGGAGGAAGTGAAAAATGGGTCCCATTTATCTTGGTATCTTTATTCACTTAGGTACAGTAACTTAAAAGTTAAAACTTATTTGATAAAACTTGGAAGTAACATAAAAGTGTAACGGAGGTAGTTATTTGGTTTTTGTAAACATATGTGATGTCCTTAACATCTGTCTTGTAGTATTCTGCGTCCGCCCTGTCCAGCGCGGGAGTAACAATTTTACTTGATTGTGCAAAATGTTTATGTGATATAATGAACTGTTACATTTTCTTTCCCTTTCTTTGATAAATTGTTTTCAACATGTGCTAGGTTGATTATAACTTGTATGGCATGGGTCATATGCATCTTGTGAAGATGAAATTCCGTCATCCAGTGCGACATGACCACCTATGTAAGAATCCGGTTCATATCAACCCAGAATCAATTAGATGCGGATCTTCTGATTCACAGGTCTCATGAGCTAATGCGTCTGATGATATGAATCTGCTTTACCTATATCTGAAATGACTGAAATAAAGATGTTTTCTGTTAGGCAGATGTAACTCCCAGTTCACAATCATCATTAGTTTGGGGAGCTTCCAGCATTCCAAATGATTGGGTGTGGCATCATCCAGACGAATTGGATGCTTCATTGAGTCATTTGGCTAAATTTGTCAAACGTCAGAGTACTTGTGAGCTCGAGGGCGATGCAACTGTAGATGGTATTCCTATCTCTGTCTTCGGTGTTTCTTCACTATTACCCGCTGCCCTTTGGAACCCCTCGTTGTGGTTATGGTGACAAAATGTACTTGTTTTCATGCAGACATCTTAAATCAGCAGTGTAGAAATTATACATCAATGTCTCAAACTCAGTCTGATTTGAGGATGGTGCAGTCACTGATACCAATTTGGGAGGTTTGCTTCATTCCACTAGTCTATCCGGAAAATGTACAGGTTGTTCCTTTTTCTTTTCTTCACTCCTTTCACTGATATTGCAGGAAGAGTTTGAAAGAACTGGTATGCATCAGGGTGAGATGCTCGCTGATCTTGGGAAACCGCTTGCTCAAGATGTTTTGAGATCTTTGTCAAATGTTATGGAGTATGAGGAAAAACTGGGTGATTTATACTGCAGAGCAGAAATAACTTCTTTACCTGTGCGCGAGGAGGATATGAGGGATGTGGAGACCACTCAGGATCCTCTTGCAGAAGGGATTTTGTCTGGAACAGGAACCCAAAAGCTAAGCGACCAGACACTAAGGTCCACTGAAGCAATAAAAAAGCCAATTGTTTCACAGAACGTAGCATCTGATGGTCTTGTTGTTGAATCAGCTGAAGGGAATATTGTTGATGCAGTGAATACTACTCAAGTTACCAAAAGTTTAGATTTAAAGGTATATAAAAGCCTTCTGCTAAACATTAATAGCCAGTCTAATCTAGAATATTAACCTTGTCGGAGTGATTTTCTTCTTTCTTTTGTTTTCTTTTTTCTTTTGAGGGGGGGGGGGGGGGGGG
>ONZK01001279.1:1464-21656 GCA_900322385.1 Pharnaceum exiguum | reverse complement strand
CTAAATGTAAATTAAAATCTAAATGATGTTTTTTTCTATATTCATTTTTCTCATTTTTATAAATATTAAGGTATATAATATAGTTATTTTTAAGTGGGTGTAAAATTACACCAATGTACCAAAGATATTTTAGAAGTCTTAGAACTAAATAAAATTAGTAAAAAAATATTACGGAACAATAATGTTTTTTTTTTGGAGAACAACACCGCAAAGCGGATATGAACAATAATGTTTTTTTAGTAATATGTGATTTTGATTATGTTTTTTTTGGGTGTAAAATTAAACCAATGTACCAAAGATTTTTTTTCTATATTCAACTAAATTATGTTTTTTTAGTAAAATTAGTTTGGGAAATAGTTTTGAAGGATTTCTATTTTGGTAAATAGTTTCTCCAATTTTGTTATTTTGGCAAAAAGCTCTTTGTTTCTTGCAACTGAATAATTAATTACTTAAAATATTCTTAATAAATTTTTTATTTCTATAATTTAATTAAAGGGCCTACATTTGCTTAATAGAATAAATGGTCAAGATTTCACTAAGTTACAGTGACTCCTACACATAGCAACTTATAGCAATCACCATACTTCTTTCATTCTTTATATTTTTCATTGGTAAAAGTGTTGAATTTAGAGTTTATATCATTTTACACAAGGTATTTGCATTGGCAACCAATTTTCAAAAAACTTTCCCCTTAAAAGTTGAAGTTAGTGTGCAAGACAAAGCAAGTTAAATTAAATCTCACTGTGAGATGCAATAATAGATCGACAATCGATGATGAAGTTTTGCGTTTCAATTTAAGTTCACGTGTTTGTTCGATAGAAAAGTAATACAGAATCCACATCACAAAAATGTAGCTGCGAACATATACTAGATAACTATGCTAGTACAGATTTTACCCTCAAGACAATTATAAATTGGAATACTCAATTGTGTCTCCCATTCTCTGTTTGGTTGTTTGCAATTCAACGTTGTTAGTTGGAGTTGAAGTTGTTAGAAAGAGCTAGAGTTTGGCTGTTTGGCAATTCAACACTGTTACTTAGTTGGACTTGAAGTTGTTAATTAGCTTGTTTCAAACCGTATAGAATAAAAGCTTATTTTACTAAACGAAATGTTCACCATCGTTTCAAATTAGAGCTTATTTTAAGAGAATAAGAGCTTATTGTAGAAGATTAAAGTTGTTACCACCTGCGAAAATGTCATGCTAAACACACACTCAATATACTTCCATCTATCACTGTTTTAACAACTTTCATGGAAGTAGAATTCCTCATTGCTTATATCTCACAATCGCTTGTCCATCGATGTCCATACTTACCAGCATGAAAGTTGCTATATAATATTGAGTAAAACACATATGGTTTAAATTCTTGGAAAATTTTGATCATATAATTAACATATACCATTAATATTTATAGTAATGTAGTATAAAAAATACTTAAAAATACTTTGATGATAAAACTTTTTTAACTAACTAAATGCAAATGTGCACAGTTATGTTCTAAGTTTGTAAAAAAATAACCAAAAAAGTTGCGGGAGGTACCTAAGAATCTTTATTTCTAGCACAGATGGAGTATTTTTTTTTCTTTTCTTTTTTGAGGTAAACAGATGGAGTAACTTATACTCTAGAATTACATTCAATTGAACATCATCCCGATTGTACCGTGCTTTCATGATGCTTGGAAAAGCTGTGTACCGCAAAAAAAATTGGGAAAACACTCGAACAAGCAGAGCTCTTACAAAACGTGATTAGAATAGGATGTTCACCACGCAAAAAATGTATCAACAGCTCTTATGAAGAATTTGCAAATAGACCAGTTAGGATAGCGAGTATATCAACTTTTCCCGTGAAAGCAACCAACTACATAATCAAAGAACCAGCTTCAATTTTCTGACGATGTCCTTAGCTTGTATGCTATGATTTTGTTTTATCTGCAGAAATGAAATTCACGAATGATGTCAAGATTCTAGCCGTAGTAATGTACCTCGTACATATAGTATGTAGTACTATACTACTACGACCTATATAGAATCACATCGAGACATGCATTATTTAAAGAATTTCTTATTTAAATGATGAAATTACCGTAGCCGTTATGGTGATGACGAGATCATAAGTCCCATAAGGCATTGAGTTGCTATTTGTCACACATAAATCAAGCTTTTCCATCTCATTCAGTATCGTCCCCAGCAGTCCTTGTTGTTTCTCACAGTGAATTAGAAGAAACACATCTTTATCTTTCACCTTCCCTTCAATTTCGGGAAGAGAAACCTCAATCTCATGTGATTTGGAGACTCCTTGATTGAACGAAGACGAACCAGCTTCATCAATGTCATCCATGGTCAGATATGACTTCTTCACTACTACCGATTGTGCATGTCCTCCTTTTAATTTATCCTCCAGGGTTTCAACGCGGCCTTGGAGTTGCTTCACGTACTTGATGGCATCTCCAAGTACAGTTGCTTTGTCCATCTGAAAATGTCGCCATATTTGATCACAGTACGTAGTCCAAGGTTAATCGGTGAAAAAAATTTGAACATCCAAAATTCAAGATATCAACGTATTATTCAGATCGAACATGCACTCCTATAAATTATTCCAAGGTTGATCTGCCACTCTGTACTAGGGAATAGATCTTCCCCAGTGAATAAAGGGCCAGTGCAAACATCAAACGATGGAATTTTAAAGATTACCAAACACCTAAATTACTACGAGTATTAACTTTATGGTCGTACGACTGTAGTATGTACAAGTTGTTAAATTGGGCCCAATGTGAGGTGATATAAGCTTGTGAGGATATCCAACTCAAAATCAATTGGCAATGAGTGGAGGGCACCCACTTACTTATATACACCTCAAGGCCACTACAAATGAGTAATGTGGGATACAAGCCACCACAATATTCCAACACATGTCACTATCAAATGTTTAAAGATCCTCCATTTGAGCGGTCTTTTGGTACTTCAATCTATATATTTAACATCATCTTTTGCTAGTTTCTCTATTGGAAAATCATGTGAGAATAATTCATTTGAAGTATTTAAAATTTTAAATTCTCACATAGCTCTCCAACATTCTCCGAGGTGATCAAGCAACAACTCATTTTTCTTTGCTAGCCGGAGTCAAGCTAATAAGGTAGCAAACATGAAACCAATTGATGAAATACGAAAAAGGCTACCTGGTTATTGACAACATTACCTATTGAGAAAGACATAAAATCAAAACATACAATGCAAGGGAATCAAGGTAGAAAACTATGAGATTGTTAGGTGTTTCTTCAAATTCACAATACATATAGAGAACACATCAAATTAAATCAAAAAATATTGGTAGGTGCGTGTAATTTGGTTACCTTGGTAAGTCCTGGAAGGAGAGCTGAAAGAGCAACCAAATTTCGATTTAACTTTTCTCTCCTCCTCCTCTCTGCAACGACATGTTCCTGGCTGACCGAGTTAGGAGCCGAAGCCATGTTAGACGGCCTACCTCTTTTATTGGACCTGAGGGTCGCTTTTACATCATTATTGCTTTGATGTTGATCATGAACCATCGGCTCATATCCGGCTTCCACCTTTGGTTTGATAGTCAATCCCTTGGGCTCAAACTGCAAAGTGTTAGTATTTCCGAAGGAGAGAAATTGAGGAGCGGTAGATGGATGTGATCTATAATTTGAGGAAACAAATTTCTCATTAGTGTTGGTGGAACTTGATTCCCGACTATTAGTCTTGACCAACTTATGTGACCTCTCAATACTTAAAAGGGGTACTCCGGAATGGCCATTTCCCCCAAATATATCATCAGTTGTGCAAGAGGAGAAGCTCTCTGGAGATAGTGATACATTGTATTCAAGGGATTCCATTATTCCCTGGTGGAAAAAAATGCATATAGGTTAGAATAATTATGTTGAAGATAGTATGAGATGATTAAGCTCGGTACTGCTGGTACCTCTTGTGGTATATCGATCTTACCAGTTCGGAAATCCACGGGTTCGATGAAATATCCATTTGCGCACAGAACAAGTTAGTAAACCAAGGCAACAGACATACAAAGAGACCAGAAATATTCAATATCTCGATAAGAGATTAAACCTTAAGTGACCAGATTTTTTTCTTCTTGACACAAAGGTGACCCGAATATATATACATACATAGATAGGAAAAACAAAACAAATTTTGTAGAATTTGACCGTTCAAAGTTTAGTAACATGTAAGCTTCATTTGAGGGGGTCATGATTCTTTCGTTAATACTACTATATAGTCTTGACTCTTCTTGGTGATTATGATTCTATAAAAAAAAAAGGGGTTGCGAGTGTTGGTAAGTTGTGGGCGCAGGTATAAACTAAAATACTCCGATTAACATATTTATAATTAGAAACTAACATGACCCTTTAACCAAGCCAGCTAGTCCATGATATCGATAGAGCCATGTAGCCTATGATTACTTTGTTAAGACATCATAACTATTATCTTACGCAAGGCAAAATCATGGGAAGATCTTCTCCACGTGTGACTTATGTTCCGTGAGCTGTGATAGGATTGCCCGGCCTGTTCCCCGTTGCACGTAGTTTGTACTCGTATAAAGAATTCATTTTGTTGAGAAAATCTGACTCAGTTCGAAAATCAGTCTCATACTACCAATCTACCATAGGCCCATAGCAACGAAAACTTAGTTGTGGACTTGTAGCCTTGTAGGGCAGTACGTGAAAGTGTGAAACCCTACATCGAGCATTCGAGAGATTTAAAAATCCTTCGTTGACAGTGCGATGTCAGTTGATAAACATATTGTATTTTTTTTTTTTTTTTGGTGTAAAAGGGGGGGAAACATATTGTACTTTTATAGAAACCGATCGAGTGTACAGAGACTACGCACATAAATTTGTTAATCATTCCTATGTTGATAGTACGATTGCGCAGTTCGTTGATAAACATATTGTACACTTGGGCAAATCGAGCAGTAACGGATATAGAAAATACAATCATTTAGTAGTGCGGACTAAATAATTTTTAGCTATCAATTTCGCTTACATCATCGCCACGAGTTTGAATTTTGAAATGATCGTTAATTATTTCCCCCTAATTTCATTCGGTGATATATGAAAGCTTTCCTTACTGCAAGCAAATTCCTTTAAAGATTTTTTTTGATGGAAATTCCTTTGAAGATTGAAGCACAAGAGAATTAAATGTGATAGTTCTAGGGTTAATTAAAATGAGACATATACCAGATACCTGCCCACACCATGACCCCCATGAGACATATACCACGTCAAATCAACAATAAGGGAAGCAAGTGGGGTCTGCAATTCTTCGGCAAGTCTTTGGTCACCGGATGTACACGTACACACACTGGGTGGATTTATAACTAATAATAAAAGGATTGATTAGTGATATTAAAAAACTGACTAGTATTAAGTGTTGTAATGCTTTGAATAAATCACGTACAACTGGTATACGCGTACACCGGCCGATTTTTTTAAAGCATTACAACATATACTATTAGTCACCTTTTTAGTGTCATTCATCAGCCCTTATTATTAGTTATAAATCCACCATGTGTACACAAAAAAGTTATTGAAATTGGGTTGCCGTAGTGTTTCAGCGCTCCATCCCTTGAACAATTAGTTAGGGGTTTGAATCTCAATTTTTCAGAATGGAAAAAACTCATTGGTCACAAATTTTGGAAAAAAAAACAATAAGGGGGTTGTATGATAGATGTTGGTTAAGCTGATAAAAGTAAAAATTACGTTCACATACATGGGGTTGAACGTTAGATCGTCTCTTTCGATGACAAATGCTCCATCCATGGAGACATTTGCTTTGGCATGGTCCAATGTGGTACATTATTTAATATAAAGCATAGTTTTTTGATTGTGCATATAAAGCATAGTAAGCGTTAAAGAATAGTAAGTACGTTAAAGTCCACGCTTTTACACATCCAGCCCAAAGTTTAACAGGTGAACACTTCATTTTCCTTATTTTCTTAGAAAAGTTTACAAAAGTACAAAGTTTGTTGGGTTTTGTAAGTATCAAACTAAAATAAATTTTACAAAGATATCAAACTGGACATTTTTCTTTTTAAATCGATATTTTTTTGTTTTTCAAATATTTTCGGACCAAAATACCCTCACATGTGCGAGAGGGTATCTTAGTTGTTAGACATATCCTTCCCTCCTTCCCATTTCCCTTTGATATTCAGTGTTTTCCATCTCTTTCCCTTTATCTTTTCCTTTGTCAATCTCAATTCTTCTCTCACACTTTTCTCTCCATGTAAGTAGCATATATATACAATGCAACGCACAAGCAAGTAGAAGAAATTCAAAGCATTATGTACTAATGGCAGGTGAGGTGCAATCATTGAGAAGATTTTTTTTTTTGAAAGGACACATGCAAATGTTAAGGTAAAGAAAATTGAGGACGATAAAGAAAAGTAGATGAGGAGAAGACAAAGAGAAACAAAAAGAACATACCAAAATTTAAAAGAAAGTGGGCAAAAGGGGAAAAGGGAGGGAATATAAAGGTATTTTCGTCTGAAATTGTTTGAAAAATAAAAAATATATAAATTTAAAAATAAAAGTGTCAAGTTTGGTACTTTTGTAAAAAAAAAATTTAGTACTTTCGTACGAAAACGCAATAAAGCTTGATACTTTTGTAAAAATTTATTTATTTTATAAAAGTACTCCGTAATCACTAGTTTTTTATTTTATTTAGAGGTTAAAATTTAGCGACACGTAATACCATGTTAACAAGAAACTACTCCTATAAGCAAAGCTAATGGTCTTAGGTATTAAGGGCTCAACTATACATGTATGATACAAATAAACTTATACTTTTGATTATAAGTAATATGCATATTTTGGCATTTGCTCACTTAATTTGGAACAACTTTCAACAACATAATATACTTAGTTTTACACGAAGTACTTTTATTCTCAATTATGAATTGGAAGGCGGAAAAACCGGTTGAAAATCCCAAATATGAACAAGGGGTATGGGCTTATGGTGTTGTAATGACTAATTTCACTAATTATCATTAACCATTTCTTTTCTTGGGCGCATAAAACGAAGGAACATGAAAGCAGTGCCACAAAACATAACTATCCATATCGACAACGACAACGACCGAACGTAATTCCAATTCAATAGGGGTATTTGGGGTTGAGGTGTACGCAATCGTACCCCTATATAAAAACATGGAGTTCGTTTTCGAGATTGACCATAAATGTATTAATGCATTAAACTATTAAATTCCGGCAAGGCCGCAACTTCACTTAAAATAAGAAGTAATAAAATATTTTGTAGCCATTTTGTTATAGTCTATATAAATATTTAAATGTTGGTATCTCTATATAATTAATGTCTCAACTCGTGTCATGGGTTACAATAAACTTATTAAGCAAGTTTGAATAGGTATGTGTATTTATAAATGTGACATTTAAATAAATATATTTTCTGTTTATTTTGGAGTTATCCAATGAGTTAACACGTTATTCTAAATGACTTGATCTACAAAATGTTTGAAAACAAATTTAGTTCATCAAATTTAATTTGGACTTTCTAGCGACCAATGCAAGGGATCGTTTGACATTACTAATTTCACTCTAAAAAGTTTTTTTTATTTATATGTGATAGCTTATAGGTGCCGTTTGAACGGGATAATAGCACTTGTTAATATAATCATAAGAATTCACGTGGAGTAAATGTTTACGGGTGACATATTAAAAAGTCAACTCAAGTTCCAGTTACTGTCGTCTTATCAAAGGTGATAGAAAAGCATCAATTAGACGCGCTCATCACTCAATCGTATTATTGGGGCTGTCTAATTAAGTTATCGTATTAATTAATGAATCCTGAATAATAATGCACTTACACAGTTTAGTACTCCGTATTCGTTTCCAGTGGATATCGGTAAGTAATTTAATACATTGGTTACGTTGCAAAAATACGCCAGAGATTGTTTGCAATTAAAAAACAGATATCTAAATCATTATTAGTGTTACTTATTAATTTATTATGACACCTAGCTACCATATCTTCATTCAGATTTCACTCACAATAATCTGTAACCAGCTCGTTATTTGTCCAATTGTCCATATCTACGACCTCATCTGACTTCTCAGCAAACCAATTTTACAGGATTTTTTTTTGTTTTGTCAGTAATAAGAAAAAATCGCGCTGTAATCTTAAAAGCTGTTTAAGCCTTCAACAATAATAAGATTAGAGAAATTGCAGGAGTCAGGCAAGGAATACAACTGGGGTTTCCAACAAATGTGATTGTTTGAGAGATTGCTAATCAATAAAAACACTCCAAATTAAAGCATAACTTTCTGGTCATTGTAGCTGACTGGCTGGAGCACTGTAATAGTTGATAGCCTAACACAGATTCCTCTCTCTACTAAAAAGAAAAGGTCCTAAGCAACAGTATTTTTACTTCCCGGTTTTGATTGATGTTCATAGACTAGCCGATATGCAATCTTATTATGGCTTAACTTGGCTATTAAAATCGAACCCTCAACATTAAAAGTGGTTGCATAGAAGGTAAACTATCTAACGCTTCAGCAATTGTTTTAAGAAAGATAGTTGGCCAGGCTACATTGATGATTTGACTAGTAACTAGTAATGACTTGGCGAATCCCGTTGTGTGGAAATAATAAAACATTATCCGTGGGCAACCGGGGTAAGTTGTTCACCATCACTTGACACCATCTTTTTCATAATCAGTCAAAATATACTTATAAATGGAGTCCTACACAAAGGGCCTTTTTTATTTTATTTAATTGTGTGGGGGGCATTGTGGAACAAGGCAGTAGATAGATATCTTTCGTTCTGGCAAAATTGGCCTGATATTTCCCATGAATTGAAAAAAGGCCAACCTTCGATAGCAGTTTTTAACTACTGGTGTTGCTCACATGATTGCCTTTTCTATTACATTTAGGGAGGGGAACCTAAGGCCGAAGCGACCTTTGTGAACAGATTTAATCCCTACAAAAGATGGTTACTTGTTGGCAGTCAACTCGTCAAATATAAGCCCACTCTTGCCAACTCACAAGTGCAGGAGTCTGGATACAAGCAACAAGCTCATGGACAATAAGTTGAAAATTAGGCAGTCCCACAGCAGACGCCTTCATAATTATTAGCACTTGTCTACAAAAGATAGTCTGAATAAGATCTACAATCATTCGAAGACGGCACGAAGATCTCTTACAATGTCTTCTGGCGCCACTTTGAAATCCATCTCCATCTGCGCGCGGATAGACCAATAATGACATAAACGCATGTCAGATATTAACCAGAAGGATCGACTAAGTTATTCCCATCACTTTCAAGTGCACAAAATATTGAGTAATTAAAGAAGGATATGGCAAGAGTCAAGAACAACGGACGTTATTGAGGTACATACCTGAGCAAGAACTGTAATGTCAAGAGTTCGGCCATCAAATGACATTGTGTTTGTGTTCGTCACAGCTAAATTAAGCCTTTCAACCTCATTGATAAGTTTAACAAGAACACCCTTTTTTGACTCGCAGTGAATCTTTATGAGGACACTTTTGCCAGAAAATCGTGCTTCAATCTGTGGGAGTTGCTCGTTTTGTGATGTACAAACGATACTATCATTTCCCGAGCTGGACCTGCTCTCATTTCCCACAACGATTTGTGATCTATTGACCACCACAACTGATTCCATGGCTCTCCTAGCATTTTGTTCCTCCAGGATTTTCAATTTTTCCTTCAGTTCTTTCATGTGGTCAATGGCCTCACCAAGCACTGATGTTTTATCCATCTATATAACACAAAGTTCAAGTATATATCACATCCTATGATCGATTGCTTATGCTACAATGTATGCACTCAAACAGCTCAAGTAACCTTATCAAACATTCATCAATCAAAATTTCTTCAGAAAAAAAAGGGCGTGGAAACAAAGGATACCTTTTTAAGGCCCGGAATGAGAGCAGACAAAGCAATGAACCGCTGGCTAAGGTTCTGTCGACGTTGTCGTTCAGCTATAATGTGGTTATGGCATTGCTCAGGCTGCCTCTTCGGCCTCTTCACCGGTGTAGTTTTCCGTAAATGATCGTCAACAGCTTCACTACCTGCACCTCGACTCGACCCTGGACTTGCATGGTTCCAATACTTTGGAGTAGACTCCGCATTGTGGTTAGTGTTATCGTTGTCAGTGTTTTCTTTGCTAGTGAGGCTACCCAAAGAGAGGACTTTTCCAAGCTGATCCGGCTCAGTGTTTGGCGTAGGAGGGCAAGTATTTGGCTTCTGCCGTTTGGCACCAACGGCTGTGAGCTCAACAGTTGCTGTTGATGAATCGCATTCAGAGCCAGACGAGACGGGGTGATGTACGCCTTCCTGCATCACGGCAGCCATGTCTTCAGGAGGATAGTCCAAAAGACAGTCTCCAACAAAATCCTGCAACAGCATCGGGTCGTCCACGTCCTAATAATAGGCCAAAAGCCCAAAGTTTAGTAGGCCAACCCAACAATAAAATACACAAGTCTGACTACCCATCTGTCCGGCCTGCCTTGAACTGGGCCATCTGAAATAGATGCACGCCAATTCAGGATCCCCACACATGAGTCATGAGTCATGAGTCATGATCTAACTAAAAAAACAAATTAAGTACTGTATTTGACTGGCTCGACAAGTGTGGTGTCTGCAACTCTGCATTATCTAGGCTTTATCACTTCCCAGTGAGAGAAAGATGCTTATATTCCCAAGACATTGGTAACAATTGTACAGTTTAGTCTGTACAGCAAAGATTATACTGTAATTAACCTATTGTAAGTTGTAACTAAGCTGCTAAAGGATACGTCGATGCGAGGAACTTTCTCAGAGTTTTTTGTTTTCCAATCCCGGTAAATTAGCGCTGTTTGAGAACTTAGCGTATACCAGATATACCAGAAACACTACCAACACTAGTCAAATCCACTAATCTACCCAAAAAGAGCATTAATTAACAACACATACTGTTTTTTTTGGAGGAGTAAGCAACAACACATGTTATGAGTCATCCTAAATGCCATTTATCAATGCCTTTGTTATTGGTTACAATTTCATCCAACACATTTTATGAGTCATCGTAAATCCAATTTATCAATCCCTTTGTTGAATTATCATACATAAATGGAATAATGGACCGTTTTATAAGATTAAAACATCCTCGATCGAACTGAAAATGTAAAGTCACAAAGGAGGTCAACAATCTAAGATCCATCATACTTTAGCCAAGATGTAACTCACAGATTCACTAGCTAGCTAGTACTACACACACTTGCACCGCCTCGCTAATCATGGAACCGCGAGCAATTAACGAGAAGCAATATACTACTAACGGATTAACGGTCACCATGGAAAATAGGATTCCAAAAATATACTTTTCCATAAAGAGGAAATATAGTTTACAGAGCTGAACTAGTTCCAGTTCTCCGGAAAAAGAGCAAGCAAAGTGATGAAAGTGCAACAAGAAAAGAAAAGATTTGCCTCACCAGTTCAGCAAACCACGGATTGGGTGCGCGATGTGACATGTCCGTGAAGCAACAATGCAAGGGTTTTGCTGCCCTTCTTCCTCTTCTTTGCCTCCGAATGTATCTTGCCGCAAGAAAACAAGCGGTAGCTGCTCTCTCCGACTAACCCCAAAAAAAGTGAAGCTGCTTTCAGTGGAATATACTATAGTTTATTTATGTAAAAAAAGCAGCTTTTAGACCCGAAAAGGGAGAGGGGTAATAATGCAGCTTGTTTCAATTATTGTACAATGAAGCATGGATATGTAAATGAAGTACATATACAGTACATTACCTAATACTGTACAGAATTTATGAGTAACTGAGTGAAAGAAGAAAAACTAGGCTGGTATTATTAATGAACTTATATGGAGTGTTTGATTGAGATGCATCTCAAGAAAATAAGGCATAACTACTTAATTCTAAGTAATTTGTTGTGGTGGAGATTCATTCTGATTCTGCTTTTGTCGTACGTGTAAGCTAGAGCAGGTTTTTAGGTCAAGATGTGCCACATCTAGTGTAAGCCAAAGGAAATCTTATGTACATTAAATAAAAACAAACTACAGTACTTTGAAGCAATGCAATCGCACTCTAAAAAACGGAAGATAATACTACTTGCTGTTAAAATTATAGAAGGTATCGGACAATACCAAGATTTGCCCATTGCCCTATGATCTTTTGGACGACTTCTTTTTTCAATTAACCTAGATTGGAGTGATTAGAACCATAGTAGTATTAAACTAAGGTAGTATTTGGTTTATATGTGGTGTTATAGTTTAGTATTTTTACAGCTTAGTTTAGTATCTATTAATTTAGTTTAGTTCAATTTTAATTTTAATTTTAAGCTATTTAATTTTTTCCAGTTTAGTCCAGTTTAATACTGCCGTCATCATCACTATCCAGTTGAAAAGAGAAGGAATTCTGACAATATCAGGCATTAGTAGCAATAAATTCGTGAATAAGGGGCTCGACGAGTGGAATGAAGGGAAGCGGCTCGATCGACAAAAAATGCCTCTTTTACTGCACCTTCACAAGGCAAGAGCAAGAACATTTTCAAAATTGCTTGTTCTCAAAGATGCTACATTTCAATTTTTCTGTAGTTTCAGGTTAAACTTTTACAAATACAAAAAAATACTGCTGTAATACTTTGGTTATAGATCGAGTTGGATGAAGTATATACCGCAAAGGGCATTAAACTAAATTGAATAAATCAAAAAAACATGACGCACTTGAATGATTTTTAATTGGGCGGGGGGTGGGCGAGCTATGTTTGGTGCTTGATTTTTACAAATACTTTCTTTTGATAAAAATAAGTTTTCTAACAAATACTGTATAGTTTCATAAAAACTCAATCTTAACAATTTAATAAGTTAGGCGCAAATTAAATACAAATTCTAGTTTAGCACTTTACTCAATATTTCCAGCTTAATTCATTCAATTCAGCTCAGTTCGGTTAATAGAAACTGAAATGAACTAGCTCTTTTGTATCATCATTTAATGCTTTCTCTTTTCTCTAATTATCATCGGCTCTCTAAGAGAGTATTTTGTTTGTTTGTAATAACCTGATGTGAAACTGAACTAAACTGAAAAAATGAACTAAACTGAAAAATATTCAATGTAGTTGATATTATAACTATAAATAAACTGAACTAAAATACAATAAATTGAATTGAAATAGAAAAAAACAAACTGTAACACTAAAGTCGAGCACAACACAACCAGTATAGATATAATTGGATTCAATTTAGTTCAATAATGTATGATGCCATTAAAAAATATGTTAATTCATTGAGGTATTAATCTTAAAGTTTCATATTTTTTCTTCAATAAAAATATGTCAAAAAATTTAATCGAAGGTTATTCTGATAACCAATTCAATGTATTCACGAGATTAGCTACCTTAATCTATTTGTTTCATTCAAAAGATAATCTTATATTAAAAGTAAACACATGGTATGATTAACTTAGAAACAAATAAATTGCAAACGGAACAAATTCTTCATATTAGCAATGTTTTGAAAACGAAACCAAAGGCAAGTTCTAATGGAAATTGATTGGCTGGTGGGTTTTCAAGACACGGAAAATTGGCTAGTCAAGATCCGGTCAAAACCTATCGGTCGAGTTTTGGAAAATTCTTGACCGGTTATTGATCCAAAAAATAAATATTTATATAATATAAGTTTTAATCTATTTAAAATCCTCACCGATTAACCAGTTAGAAGACCAATTCAATGTCCAGTTTGATTTTAAAAATATTGATTGTCAATCGAGAACATAGACATAGAAACATGGAGTTAGAAGCCCAACTAATTACGGAATACCTTAAAAGGGACACAGCAACAATTTTCGAAAGGTCTCAAGTCAGTTTAGTTAAAACTTTAATTGTATTTAGTTTTTTGATAGTTCAATTTAAATTATTTAAATTTTTGTTTAGTTCAATTCTGTTTCACTTCACACCTTTATATATAGACGAAGGAAACACCCATACTTAGTATTTTTCCAACAAAAATGGGTTAATCAACCAACGGGTTAAGACCAATTTTTTGCTTTTCCCAGACATGCACATAGACACTGATCGAGGGGCTATTCTTTTCAAACGAACTGAACTAACTTTATTCAACTCAACTTTTCTTGTATAGGATAATTCAACTTAATTTAAGTGAAATGAACTTGATTGAACTTTTAACTTGGCTATTTTGACATACAAATACTTATTAAAACCTTATCGATATTAAGCTTTTATAAAACTAGTTAGTGACACCTTTATAATGATCTACAAAAAATTACTCCGTATAAATTGATACAGAGTATCAGTGTAATAAACCCAATTAATAGACATGACTGCGAAATCAGGCAAATTAATTAATTATGGGGAGCAGAGACGCTTGCGACTTGTGTGAATTACCTCATTGATGACATCACTCACCTTTTAAAAAATTGACGAATGAAGAAATGTCGCGACAAATACATCGGGCAACTATAACTAGGGGTGGCAATTCGGGTTAGTAGGTCGATCCATTTAACTGATCGGGTCATTTTCGTGTCGGTATCAAAATAAGTTGTTTTTTTTTATAAAATGACTAAACATTAAGTTTTAAGCAACAAATTTGTAAACGGGTCGGGTTCGTGTCATTTTGGGTCGTGTCGGGTTCGTGTTTTCTCTCAGTAACTTCGCGTCATATTCGTGTCTAGGTCGTGTCGTGTCAACTTTTGCCAGCCCTAATTATAACCTTGGAAGTGCACAACTACGCAAGATGACAAGAGGTTACGGAGTATATATTTAGTATTTACCCCTTTTCCTATCAAAAATAAACGTTTTTTTTACCCCTCTTAAATTTGTTGTTGATGAATGCGACAATAATTGTCAATTAGAATATTGACTGAGTAGATTACAATTTACTAACCGGTTATCTTGAAGTTGTCATTAATCACGTCAGAATTATTTGTTATTTACATAATGAAATGGTTAAGATTTTTCAAGTACAAAATAATAATAATGTTTTTTTTTTTCAAAAAAATATTAATAATGATTAATAAAATTTTCTTGAAACCATTTAGAAACACATTTTTTAGAAAAGTATTGTGACCGAAATCACCGTTAGTATGTGTTTCTTCTGTTCCACTATTATCTTCCACCCCTCAGATTATACAACACATTTAAGTCATAAAGAACACTTTTACGCCATGTTGTCCCCAACTTATTTTGACTAAACTGAACTTTTTATTTAATTGTTTTGACACTCAATCACTTATCAAAACCATGTCAATATTATACGTTTATGAAAATATATGGTGAGACATTTCCAATGATAATAATAACTAGGAATGTATATCGGGATCAAAACTTATTGCGTTCGTAAGTTATGAGTTGAACCGAATAAAACTGAACTGAACTTTTTAGAAGTTGGTGAGAACATGCCCTTACCCTTATAGTTTTATGAAAATCACATGGGAACATGAGAGGGAGAAAGTGTGGGATAAGAGGGTGTAGTTTTAGAAACTAGTTGAACAAATCCAGATTCTTACTAAAAATACGGAGTTAAAAGATAGTTGTAAAACTCCCAAATAAAAAGATGGAAGATAAAATTTGAACGAAATGAGAATTATATACGAAATCAAACAAGTTTGAGAGTAGTTTGGTTTGGTCAAAAGTACACCGCTTTACTTTGGTAGTTCCGTACAAAAGTGATGTTTCATTAGGTAGTTCTTTACGCAATTCTCTGTAATCTTTATTATTTCTTTATCATCTATTAAATAGTTATTCCTTCACTCAATAATTGGACGTACAAGATTTATATGGAATATTATATAATAGGACTGATACTAAGAGCATGTTTAATGGTTGTATTTTAATGAGTTTAAAGAGGAGTTTAAGCTTTATACTTAAGTATAATACCTATAATATGTGACTCATTACATAAAACTATAAAGATAAGTTTTAAAATCCACATACTCATCTTTGTATTCATAATTAACTAAATGTATGAGACTCATATGCATTTTCTTTTTTAAAAAATCATTTATTCTTAAATATTATGTGAGTTTAAGAAAAAAAAAGTAAAAAGTATAGCTAGAATTATGATGTATCACTTTTCTTATACTCTAATAAGTATAAAGGTTCTTTTATAAAAAAAAGTATAAGGGTTAAACATGCCCTAAGTGGGTGTTTGTTGTCGATCCAAAGAATATTCAAATCGCATAACAGATGTTTGACACACAATAATAATAAGGAAGAAAGTATGGTGACTCCCACAAGTTGTAGCCATGGGAGTCACCATATCTAGTGTAATCTGGACAGTTCATTTTCTACATCAATTAATCACGTCCGTTAAAACTAACAAAATTAATAAATGATGTAGAAGTAACTATAAAATAGAAAGAATTTTTTTGATGATTTTAAATATTGTAAAAAAATCTAAATGTTATTCTTGTTTTTGTATAAAAAAATTTTGGACTATTTTTAAATTTATTTACAATTTTCAAAACTTGTTTTTAGGGAAAAATATTTTTAAATACAAATTTTGATCAAAATAATTTTTTATAAAATTGTAATTATT
This sequence comes from Pharnaceum exiguum, assembly GCA_900322385.1. NCBI lineage: Eukaryota > Viridiplantae > Streptophyta > Magnoliopsida > Caryophyllales > Molluginaceae > Pharnaceum > Pharnaceum exiguum. Next base: position 5,101 of record ONZK01001279.1, on the reverse strand, counting down.
TTAATTTTTTTTAGTTATAATAAACTAACAATAAAAATTTTTTTGGATAGTATAAACTACTTTTATGATATTATATTTCAATGGCCTGGATGCGTGGATGGCAAAATCAACGGTGTAGATCTTACAAAGCTATGGTGGCTCCCATGGCTACAACTTATAGGAATCACCATACTTTCTTCCATAATAATAATAAATCAATAGAGTCTAGGGCTAAGAGATGCTCTCACCTCTCTCTAGAAACCCTAAGCCTTAGTTGCGTAATGCAACAGCCTCCATCACTCCCCACCCCCCTTTGCCTTGTTATCAACTAACTGCATACCACTGACCATCAAAGTTTAGCCACCATCAGGAGCCCCCACTGCCGGCCTTTCCCCATCCGCCGTGAGCCCGTGTCCCATCACCGTCCAAACACTTGACTTCGAGTTTGTGTTCGGTGTTGCTTTCACCTTGCACCACTCAGCCTCCCTTACCGCCGGCAACACCGAAAGGTGTCGTGGCGACCCGGTCTTGCTCTTCACTGGTATCCCCCACACTCGTTTAATTTCGAGCCTTTGGCTCTTGGTTACGTTGAGAGAGATCAGATCCATTTCGATTGGAACCGATTCTTCTCTTTGTTTAGATCGATCCGATCTTGTTCGTTGTGTGTAGTTACTTTGATTATTGTGCGGTTTTCTAGATCTAGTATTTAGTTCCAGCCGATCCGACCCGACCCGCATCGGTTTTGGTGAGGTTCATTTGTCCAGTTCCTTCGAAGACCCAAAGTCGCAGCCGCCCGCTTTGAAGATGAAGCAGGTTGTCCGACCCATTTTCAAGTGGCCAATGGCAGATCGTCCATCTCCGTCCTCGTGAAGGTGTCTATCTAGTTTTAGTTTTAGTGGCTTTAGCCTATTAATGTATTGTCTCTTGTAGTTTACTTTAGTTTCTTTTTTGTTTTTTTAGTTTAGTTTAGTAGTGTGGATTGGGATCGTGGGAGTGTGGAAGTTAGTTTCTAATCTGGCCCCCTTACCCCTTTTAGCCAGATTGTTCTAATTTCTTCTATTCTCATAATCTCTTTATCAACCACACAATTTTATATTCAACACTAGGGTTATTCCCGAGATGGGACTCCTAGTGTTATCATTCTTTACCTTCTAAAAAAATAAAAATAAAGCTTCTTCTTTCTTGTCATAAATAACTGACATGAATATACTCTACTTCGAACAATAGTAAAGTACGACGAGTCTACAAGAGTGCATATCTTCTCCAGTGGGAAAATCTGCACCGTTAGGCACATGGGCCAGCATGGAGACCTTTAAGAATGGGAGTGGTTTTATCCATTGGAAGTGCGGAAGATTTTCAGTACTGGAGAAGATTTTCATGGCAACGCCAAATCTACACTTGTTCAAATTCAAAGGAACATGGAAGCTGAAGATCAAAGGGCTTTGAACACGGAAGAAACTTCGCTCACGATTTTTTGTGGCCTCACTTCAATCCCGTGCTCCTTCTGCAAGCCAAATTCAACAAATTTCCGTTATTAAATTCTCAATCTAAAATCAACAAATTACTCTTATCAAACGCACCCTTTGAAGACGAGACTATAGGATAATGAATAAAGATAGAGGAACGAAATCTTTCATGAAACAGAATAAGGAACGAAATCTTTCATGAAACAGAATAGGGGAGAATCCTCTGTCCTATCACCGTCTCTACACGTGAGCCTGAGATATATGGGTCCGTTTGGGGTTGAGGTGAAAATTTTAGGTTGTTTGGTAAACTTTTGAAAGTGATGTAAATTGAAAGTGATGTCAAAAAGTACATTAAGCCAAAACTGTTGGAGATGTGATGTAGGTTGCGTTTGACATTGAGGTGGAAGTGATTTCAACGACACTTTTTATTTTTTAAGGAGTTTATCTAATTTTCTGTTTTTGGGTGAGAGCACTATCCAAATTAGATTTCAAAAGTAATGTTACCCACCTCATCTTTGACACAACTGTAGGTGAAATCACTTTTTCACAGCTACACCATTTCACAACTGCAACACTCTCTATAGTTGCAACACTCTCTACGGTTACAACACTTCACATCAACCCCAAACTCAACCGTAGATACAACACCTCAGTTTTTAAAGATAAATAAATGTTATAGCACATTTTATTAAACTTTGTCAAACACTTCGTCCTTTATTTGATTCCTACGATACTCTCAGAGCACCGCACAGCCACAACACCACTACAACTACTACACTTTACATTAACCCCAAATTAAGCCATAATCGATCATATAGTAGTAACAATGGGAAGACAAGTGTTTTATACCTGAGATATAATAGTAATGTCAAGAGTGGTGTCACCAAACGGCGTGGTGTGGACAGTTGTAATGGATAGTCCATGCTTCTCTACGGCCTCGATGATCTTCTTAAGTGTACCTTGTCGTTTGGCACATTGAATTTTTAGAAGGATATTCTTGTTAGACACCTTGACTTCAATTTCTACATTTGGCCGTTTATTTGTGACATGATCTTTATTACTTATAGGAAGCTCCTGATCGTCGCCGGAACAGGAGGAAGCATTATTATCATCATTTTCTTCTAGTAAAACTTGCGATTTTTCCACAAGTGTTGCTGTTTCCACGGCTTTTCTTGCATTATTCTCTTCCTCAAGAACCTTTATTCTTTCTTGTAGTTCTTTAATGTACCTAATGGCTTCTCCAAGTACCGAAGTTTTGTCCATCTGCATTAATCGTGTGGCAACAATGTTGAACAAATTAAATCAGATAAAACTTGTACATATATAAGTCAAATAACAGGCTACTTAATTAACCTGTGAAAAATCAACAGCGATAGGACTAAGGAGTATATGAAAGTAATAATTAAAGATCAACAATTTACCCTTTTAAGATCAGGAACAAGAGCAGAGAGAGCAATGAAGCGCTGACTAATTTTTTCCCTCCTCTTCCTCTCCGCCAAGATATGATCTCTCGCATGAGATGGATCTTTTGTGGAGGTTGCTGGCTGCTTCCTTTTTGTAGGAGCTAATTGTCTATCCAAAACTCCATCCTGAAGATGAGGATGGGTATCACAATATATCTCTTGAGCAAATTGATTGCCTCTTGCCTCACTATCCTTCTGAGTAGTTGTGATTCTTAACGGGGATACGTACTCTTGATTATCAATATCCTTAATGATGTTGCCATTACTATTATTATTGCTATTATTGGATATTGAGGAGCTGCCAAAGTTAAGGATCACTGGCAAATTTTTCTCTCGTTGAGACGAATAGTTTTTGTGGGAGTTTTTTCGCCCTATAGGCTGCATATCAGTATGTGGTACGTTGTTGTTATTGTTTAAAATGTTAGGGTACATCGTGGACTTGGTGGCGGTATTGGAAGTAGTGCTCTCTACAGAAGAGGTGAGAGAGTGGAGTTGTTGATTAGCTCCAATCACTGTGTCTATATCATCCGCCATGTAATTTTCCAAGAAGTTCATGTTCATCTCGGGAAATTCATGGAGTAAGATTTCATCCTCTATATCCTGTTATCAAGCATTCAAAAACATACGAAGTACACAAGTTAATTAGTCTTCTGTTTAATAATGATACATTGGTATATAATGATATTTTACCTTTTGGGTACCCGAGGCTATTGTACGTTTGGGTACCTA
>ONZK01001277.1:1596-25587 GCA_900322385.1 Pharnaceum exiguum | reverse complement strand
TACATAGATATTCTGATCTCCCAACCATATCAGACCCCACATGATGGAACTTGTTCTACACTTCAGCAAAGCTGTTCCATGCTTGGACAAAAGCTGCTCCTCAGCTTTACGAGCCTACTTCTTCTGATATATCCAAGCCCATTTTCAATGGACTTGGCAACCCAACTTTATTATGGATCAACTCCTTTGCTAAGCTTCCTTACGACCCATGCTTTACTTTGAGCTTGATTTGAGCAATTGAACACTTGGGCCACACTTAGATTGTTGCTACACATACTTAGACAAAATGTTAGTTTGCATTTGAGCACACTTGGGTTATCATCATCAAAACCAAGGACTCACTATGTACACAATATAACCCACTAACTGGACTCTTCTGAGAATCCCAACCCCAAAGCACTTTCTTTAAAATCGACCAATTAACAGCATCATGACAAATCATTATATTATGTACAATAGATCTATTCCCAATAAATGCATTATTTTGATTCTCCCCTACTAAATGATTTAGTATAGGTTTCAATCTTGTACAAATCATTTTAGCAATGCATTTCTCAAGAACACTACAACAAGCAATGGGCCTATACTGGCTAGCATTCATAGGACACTCAGTTTTTGGGATAAGGTGTCATATATTTCTAGTAATACTCACTAGAAGAGGGCCCTCACTAAAAAAAGACAAAATAGCTGTACAAACTTCCTCCCCCAATATATCTCATGTCTCTTTGTAGAAGCCACTACCAAATCCATCCTACCTTACTGTAGTTACCGTTTTTTTAAATGGGGTTTTACCACGTCTTATGATGTAATTATAAACTGCATTTGGCATCTATTTTGATATTTTCATTGATGACGACGGATACTTGAAAGTTTGAGAAACGGAACTTGAATTCGAGTTCATCATTTCCCTCATCCATTTATGATCATTTTCATATATAATATCAGCATATTAGCCCATTAATTGATTAATTTTAGCTCAGATGCCTAATATACAGTTAATTAATTCAGTCAAGTCCATAAAACCAAGCCCAGTACATAAAATAGGCCAAGTCCACATAAAAATACAGCCAAATTCCCTTTAAATTAATTAAATTCTGAAAATAAATTAATTAGATTTCTTGGGGAAAATTAACTTCATTTTTCCCCATATTCGGCCGCATAAAAAGAGAATAACACCGAGTTGTATTTTTCCGTTTTCCTATCCAGATAAGATTTCAGAATAAATACAAAAAAAAAAAAAATCCGAAGTGCAGACGCGACGGGCCCACCCGAGATTCTTTTATCCAAAAATAAAAAGGAAAAACGCATAAATGAGCTGGCATAGGCATTCACTAGTTGCCGTTTTCGATGCTTTTGATATGTTTTCCTTTTTTTTCGCAATTTACCCTATATTCTCTTCTAGATCCTTATTTGGTCGACAACTTCTTCATTTCACCCCTATAAAAACCACCCTCAACCCCCTTCATTGACACACCTCATTCAGATAAACTTATTATGCTGAATTCTAGTTTAAAATCAACTAAGTTCTACAAAAACACAAACACTTCATCAAGCATCCTTTCCAAGCATCTAGGCGCCTGTTTCACGAGCTTAAAGCGATCAAGACAAGCAAGTCATGTTTCTCAAGCTTTGCAAGAATTTAAATCACTTAAGGGTCTTAAAATAGACCTCCAAACAGGTACTGACCTATCTCCTCTCTCCCTCCTCAAAACTACCATTTAAATTTCAGTTTTGTCCATAATCACCAAACTTTGCAATATAATAATCGATTTAAATATAAAGTGCGTGGTCACTTTTAACATATAATTGAACTTTTTATGTGTTAAAAGAGGAATTTGGGTTGCATATTCAAACTTGGTTCATTAAAGACTATTTGCATACAACATCACTTAAATAGATAAAATTGCATTAGGTTGTTTAATCAACTTGAGTGGTTTAAGCGCACATAAAAGTGTACTGTTTTGAGTTAGTAGAGGTAAAACCTCCCCCGAGCTTAACGTTTTCTGGTTTCAAGCTTTTCATAAAACCTTGCTTTGCCAAAGGCCCTTTGGTTTGTCCCTACGGGTGTCCCTTTCGGTTAAATTGGCAAGCAAGTTGTTTTTAATTATCATATTATATTTAGCTCTAATATTAAAGGTTTTCTACTTTTTTCCTAATATTAAAAATAATTGATGGCGACTATATTAAACATCTGCATTCAACCCACCCGCGGGTAGGTGCAAACGGTCTACGCGCCCATGTATCTAAACTTACTTAAAGGTTTAATCAAAGAAACTTGATGTTCTAGAGATAATGTTGGCCCCTATTCTAGAGAACTATACAAATAGGTTATCAATACATCCATGAGGCGTAATTCAAGTGTTTCACGGACTTATCAGATATCTAAGAGTAGTAGCATCCACCATAAGGGAATGTGTATGACATTGAAAATACTATCTTAGCGATATAAATGCTACCTACTATTGAAAAATTATGGTATATGCTCCTGTATTAAATGTTGTTACTACTTTAGCCAGTAGCTACATTATTTCGGCTACATTGAACACAGTATTGATAATGGTTAAATATATAATTATTTTAGTAAGCTATTGTTAAATTATAAATAACATGCAAACCTTTTTCATATCGTATAATACAATTCAGTGTTTCTTAATTATATGTGTAAAATAAGTTGACCTTGGTCAATTTATAAAGTACGAAAATTGAGATTTCTTTATTTTGAGAAACAAAACAAGGATATGGTTAGAGATGTGAATTAAAGTAAATGGAAAAAAGAGTTTACACATCAGACACTGGATCCTCTTTGTATAAGGCTAGACGTATGTCAAGAGGGCTTTCAGCACGCAGATAATTTATTTATATGGAGGGTATATCCATATGGTTATAAGTGCTGGTCTAGAGGATGGTACATCTCTTGGAAGGATTACAATCCTTGGGATTCAAGGATCTCTTATTTAAACTTATATTATTAAATATGAAATTCTGAAGTGGCACCTTTCATTTGGATTATTTTTATTCTAAAAATATATGTGGAAATATGTAAGTTATTATATTTTAAGTCTCAATTAAAGAGTAAAGACTACTTATCTTATTTTGCTTATTAAAAATTATAAGTATATATGTGAATTATGTGTTGGGTTGTTGGAGTATACTCAATTAGTGTAACTGAATCCTTTCTATATAATATTTTTCAAATGTGAATGATAGGATTGGGCAAGAGTGATATTTGTGAGATAAATATGCACTCACATGCTTTTAAATATAGGAAAATAATTCGTTTCTTATTTTAGTTAGACCAGTATTGTGTATCAAAGACGCCTTAATAGTTTCTGGGTAGAAAAAAGTATGGTCGGTAACACTTGTTTATATCTTCTGTTGCTTATAAATAATTAATAACTATTCTTATTTTTATATACAAATTTGGGCGTTACAAAGCTACAGAAGCAAGAAGCAACAATCCGACAGTGAGAAAAAAATTCAAAACACAATCTAGTTTCCCAGAAGATAAAGCAGCTACATTGTCCTCATTTCGTCATGCTCCACAAAGAGTATAACAATTTAGATTATTCTTTATATGTATATATTTCTGATACATAAAGTTTATCATATACTTGTGAACTCTTTGAATAGAGTGTGGCTCCTTCAGAGTGTAGTCATCTAATGAATATGTTGAGAGCAAGTGTGTCTTGTGTAGTGATGACGAGTGACGAGAAACTAGTACTTGCTAGTCTCTTTGAGACGTTATCGTAGATTTAATGGTTTTACTCCCCACCATTGGGTTCCACTATAAAATCATGTGTGTCAAGTTTCTTTCTCTATTTTTCTAATATACTTTACATTACTCAGTTTTCAACAAAGAGGAACTAGTTGTAAAGAACTACGTTAAGTTTGAAAAACTACCCTATCTCAATTCATCCCCCGTTCTTGAGACACATCTTGTACTCTATCACCCGGCTTGGGTCATCGATTCTATGTTGAACCGTCCAGTTTCAATCATGGCTTGACTTAGTTTGACCGGGTCAATTACATTTCAAATCTGATTAAACGACCGACCCGACGTATCGATTGATGTGCTTTGATGTGACGGTGCAGATGCGGGTTCGAATCATGCTGCATGCTGTTTACTTTAATTTTGCTCCCACGTTACAAAGTGCATCGTTCACTTTCCGTAATATCCCGCACTTTGCGGCGGAGGTCACCTTCAGTCTTAGTCTTGGGACTGTCCCCACAAATCACCACCTGTCTTCTAGCAGGCTTTCTCCTTACTTGCCTGCTGCCCGGGAAGAGACTTCCCAGGAGGTCACCCATCCCATAATTGATGCACAACAAGCACGCTTAACTTTGAAGTTTTTATGGGATGCGCTTCTTTAAAAGAAGGTACACCTTGGTGGTATAGGTAGTCCTATCAATCCTCTTAAATGGCTATAATTTGGTGCGTATTACAATTTCAATTGAACTCAAGTTTAACTGGTTCGATTACTGCTAGGGTTCAATTCGAGTTTGACTGGTTCGATTACTGCTAGGGTACTTGGACTTGGTCGAACCAGCTGGGCCGGTCCAATTCTAAATTATGATAGAAACTTGATTTTTAATGTTTTCTGTAGTATGTGTTGTATTTAGTGAGAAAAGCGTATGCAAATCATTATTATTTTTTTTCGAGTTGTTTATTTCTTTCGGTGATTTTTTTGAAGGGGAGCCGATTACTCATGTTGGTAAACTTTGAGAGGTGATTTAGTACCAGAAAAAGATGAGATGCTAATCGCACGATTAGGCAATCATAAAGAGTCTATTTAAGTATTATTATTCCGCTTGATTTAGCATGTAGTAAAAAAAAAACTCATTTCCCAAACAGCACGACCACTCTTAAGTCTTAAGTCCTAGTGCTAACCAGCCTAACTCCCCAAGTCCCCAACTCTATCTGACTGAGACACTGCCGACACCACTCTCAAACTCAAGCAACGTAACATCAGCTTGCTCATGACGGAAAATAAGCAGCGTTTTTTTCTCACTTCCTCACCATTGGCAAACCAACAACCTCACTTGGTTCTACATAGAGTCATCACTCATGATCTGCTCCCGACGAAGTGGGAGAGAGAGTGGAGTCCTCCTAGGAGATAGTCAACGATACTACTAATATATGATATATCCTTAGCCTAAAACCCGTTTTGTTATGTGAATTGGTGAGACTCAGAGTACTCATACTCTTCTAAGCTTTCGTTACAGATGATCAAAGTTAGTAATATCTTGTGGTTTAAGCATTTCCAGCTCAAAAGTCATTATACTATAACTAGTTGACTAGTTGTTTTACAGTTGAAGCACCTCATTTTCTGGGTCTAAGGCTAGTAGTATTAATTAAAAAAAAAGTGAAAGGGGTTATTGTGGGATTTAAGCAACATGAGGGTATGTTTAATTACTGCACGTAATTTGATTGGGTGATGCATGCAGGAAATTTCCAATGCTTTTCAGCCAATCTTGGACTTGGCGAGAAATCAACTATGGTAAGTTAATTCTGATCACCCCCCTTCCTTTCAAGCTTAGTTTTTTATTTCTTTTTCTTAACTTGTTCAAATTCTGCGTCATAGCCCTCCATGGTCACTGAATTGGATGTCATTTTTGAGATTGAATTTGATTGAATCAACATTTTGTTGACTGCAGGCTTACTGTTTTACCGTGGGTTGAATAAGAGAAAAACAGAGCTGTGAACTTTGGTTGAGCTGAAACCCACCGAAGGTTAAGAAGAGGAATTGAGGTATTATATTTGCAAGTTGGAAATGGGTAGATCACTGTCGCACTCGAAAAGCAGGCTAGCCAAGGTAATGGCTTGCCTCCAGTTACTATTGGGAGGGCTTGTTATCATTGTGAGCATTTGTAGTTTGTTTAGGCTCTATTCTGCTGGTTTTTTCCATCAGAGTGAAGATATTTGCCGGCATTTCTATGGGTGGAAGGATGCTACCTATGGATTCGATGTGAAAGCTATGAATGCACGGATTGAGGAAGTGCTTGATAAGATGGAAACGTTACAGAACACATTAGAAGCCGAGGTGCTAAAGATGGAGAAGAACAAAGATCAACTGGCTCATAGTAATGTATCACGATTAGAGTTCAAAAGGTACTTGGAGGAAGAGGTTATTCAGCCACTCTATGACGCTCACATTTCCCTCAGGCAGGTTAGATTACCGAAGGCTGAAGATACTGGAAATTTGACGTATTTGGAGGAGCCATTGATTAACAATTTTGTCGTTGAGGAGATTAGGAAGTACATTACCCCGAAAGAGAACAGGAATGGGAAGGTAAACATATTTAGAACAGAGAAGGTCTACAATACTATAGGCCATTCTTGTATTATTATGAAAAAAGATCTGGAGATCTATATGGACTATGATGTTGGGTCTTACTGTAAAGATGACTGGAATCTTGCACAAAAGCTTATGCTTCATGGTTGTGATCCTTTGCCTCGAAGGCGTTGCTTAACAAGAGCATCTAAGGTCTCCCAGACTCCATATCCGATCAACGTGTCACTTTGGAAGATCCCAGATGGAAGAAATGTTAGATGGAACCTTTACAAATGCAGGAATTTCGAGTGTCTATCAAGCAAGAATCCTAAAAGAGGTTACTCAAAATGCACTGGGTGCTTTGAGATGGACAAGGAAATTCATAAGTGGGTCAACAAGAGCTCTTTATCTCCCACGGAATTTCTGATAAGTGATGTTTTGGCTGTCAAGCCAGGAGAAATAAGGATTGGCCTTGATTACAGTGTTGGTACAGGTACTTTTGCAGCAAGGATGATGGAACAAAATATCACCATTGTTTCAACTGCTCTAAACATGGGTGCACCGTTCAATGAGATTATTGCACTTCGAGGTTTGATCCCTCTATATATAACACCGAATCAGCGGTTACCTTTTTTTGAAAATACGCTTGATTTGATCCATACAACGGGGTTCTTTGATGGGTGGATTGACCTATTGTTGTTGGATTTCATGTTGTTCGATTTTGATCGTGTTTTGCGACCTGGAGGCTTGCTATGGATAGATAAGTTTTTCTGTAACAGAAAAGACTTGGATGATTACATGTACATGTTTCTGCAGTTTAGGTACAAGAAGCACAAATGGGTTGTAGCTCCAAAGTCCAAAGATGAGGTATACCTCTCTGCATTGTTAGAGAAGCCTCCGAGGCACCTATGATCTTCTCATTGATCTTGTGTTTTTGTAAGAATAGACGAAATTCTCGATATTGTTAAATACAAATCAGCATACTTAGCAGTCTCCATGTGTAATTTCCAAAAAAGCAAAATTGTGATGCAACTTGTAAGGTTTAACATTTGACTAGTTTATGTGGACTTCTTTGAGTACTCTTTACCTTCAACATTCCCAATCTTTTTTCTTTTGTTCTGGTCGTTATACCCTTATGATCTCACTGTTGGTTACTTGATTGCAATTTGCAAATAATGAACTGATAATTTTTTGGGTGAAAAACAACAATGAACTGTTTAGTACTCGTAGTCGGAGTGTCTTCAATTGTGTAGGTGGAGGGGGGAGATATGAGGAACAACAACAACAACAATCTCAGTGAATCCCATCTCAAATGGGGTACTGAGGGAGCCTGATGTACGCAGTCTTACCCCAATTTGAAAATCGGGAGACTGTTTCCAGAATAACCCACTTAGTACCTGTATGAGAAATCTCGTATAACCTGCAATGAAACAAGGGCTAAGAAGGAAATACGTAAGAAATGGGGCAAAGTTGGGTTTTTGACATACGTGGCAAATGGGTCATTCAGTTAAGATTCAGTTAGTTTGTTGAATTCGAATTGGTATATCAAACTTGTTTCACATTCTGTTAATCGGTTTGAATTCAAGTTGGTCCGGATACGAATAGCCACAAATCTCTCTATTTCAGATATGGATTTGCATTTGGATCACTTAAGTTTGATAATATCAAATTTCCTAGTTTAAGTGATATGTGCAGAAGAAGAGTAAAAAGTCGAGTAACAGAGAATGAGGCTGTGTTTTGTTCGTCGGTAGTACTACAATTCAGTCAGTTCAGCATCTTTTAGTCTTTTTCAGTTTTTTTCGGTTTTTTTTCAATTTAATTCAGTTTCAGTTCATATGTTTCCATAATTCCAGCCGATCAAAACACACCCTTAGTTTCTTTATTTCATCAATGTGATTTTAATACTCATGTCTTTTTTTTGGTGAAAACATGAGTCATGTCTTTATATAGTGCTAATGTAAGTAACAAAATGTGCTTTTCTATCTAATTTGAAATGACCATCAAAGTTTAACAAAAATTGAGCTAACTGTCTGACTTCCTTCTAACCAACTAACTACATTATTTTTTACAACAAGCTATACATGTATACAATATATGATTTGCAAAACAACAGATCAGCTAATAGAAATCGCTTTTTTTACTCTAGCAGGTCTAGTGTGAATCCGGTGTACAAGGGTACACCGGATGCCACGTCATCATTTTTTAAAAAAATTAACATGCGATGACTAATAGCCAATTTTATATAACTAATAACTAATAGGTAATTTTATATGACTAATAGGCATTTTCATATGACTAATGGAAACTTTTATATAACTAATGTCCCCAAACTGCACACCTGACTTTAGCGAGGTGTACACAGACACCTTCACTAGACTAGGAGTTTTTACTCATAGACAGCGGAAATGCGCCATGTAGTTGGTAGTTTGCCCAATAGTTGATAGTTGTCATATGATATGATTGCCACAATCTATAAAAAATAAAAATTAATGGTCATAAAAATAATTAAAATTTTAAAAAAGTAAAATTTATGGATGTAAATAAGGTAAATATTTTTTTGCAAATTGATGCAAATAGCACTTAGTTTTTTTTTTTTACAGGAAAAAAACATTAACATTGGATTATTGGAAGGCAAACAACAGTCACCGGCTGCTCAGCAGTTGTCTCACGTATGTCTTTTTCTGTCGTATGTACTGTACTACTCTTCAAGTATTGCCATGTCCCGGGTTTTTGGTATTGTACTCGTGCGGCAGTGCCAAACCACGGGCAATTCCCCTCAGGTATTGCCAAAACCATTGGCATTTTTCCCACAGAAAATGGCAAACCATAAAACTCTATTCTATTAATATATTGATTAATAACAAGGAGAGTAGCAAACCTCCACACGGCCCTGATTCTCCTTATAAAAGACTGAACACTTCCCTTCAGTCCCAGCAACAAACTCAAAAAGTAAACGATCCTCAACAGTCAACATATCAAAACACACACGAAACCAGTAGAGAATAGTCACATACATATCTGCGGCTAAAGTTTATTAATTTCTCAAGTGATAACAAGAGAAAATGAGTGCAGCAGCAAGCAGAAAGGCATGGGTGGTAGCTACAAGCATAGCAACAGTTGAAGCATTGAAAGACCAAGGAATTGCAAGGTGGAATTACCCAATAAGATGGGCTCATCAGCATCTGAAGAATAACACAAGGTCATACTTTCAAGCAAGGAAACTCTCTGGATCTTCGTCTTCTATGATTAATAATAACATTAGAGAGGAGAAGATGAAGCAATCTGAAGAGTCTCTTAGGAAAGTGATGTACTTAAGCTGTTGGGGTCCCAATTAATTGTAATTAATTTGTTGTTTCTAGTTTCCCAGTTACGTAGGTACATAGGACTATGGGAGGAATAATGAAGTGATACGATTTATTGATGATGTACTCATGCCCAGCAACCAAAAGTTTTTGGGGTTGCAAGTTCTTACCTTATAATTAAGAAGAGTTTTGTACGGGGTTATTTGGACTATAGATCATCATCCTCTTTATTTGTTCAACCTTTCTACGTTATACGTTCTATCTTCTATCCAGAGAAAAGTGATTAAAAGGTTAACACTGACTGTAAATTGCTGTGAGCTGAACCCAGCAGCAATCTAAGTTTTTAATCCAAACGAAATGATAGACAAGAAGAAAATAGTAAATAGACCCTAAGAAAACACATCTAAATCTCTATCTCTGGGGCGATATAGTGAATTATTCTAGACTACTAATACGGGTACAAATTAATCTAGACATTATGGATGATTTTTCAAGTCTTCTAGTTTAGTTACAGGGGCGAAATATCCATCAATCACGGCATAAAACTAATATGGTCACTAGGAGTTTGTGTGTGATGTGGGGAGGAGCAGAGCGGGATGAGGGGTAATGGTGGTGAACTAGCGAGGTTGTTTCAAGTTCCACAAGTTCTTTGACTGGCAAGCAACTATTATAAGTGGATTTAAAGACCAATCATTCAAGTAGCTTAAATATATTGCTAGTTCATCAAAACAGAACTCAAAGTTTATAACTTGGAAGCAATGTAAATAGGTATGATATCTCTGACACTAATCAGACACCACAATGTCAACAAAGATTAAGCTAACATGCTATTATTCGGATCATACAAAAATACTGGACAAAGAGAACAAGGGATATCTGTAAAATGGTATTCCCGCATAAACATTCAATAGATCGCAGGCCAATAGACGGAAACAGACTCAACAACTACGAACTCCTACGAACACTTGTAGCTCTCAGTCTTAATCTAATAGATAAATATCACATGAGACGTCTGATAGTGATCATCATTTAACCCTAGGGAAAATGACCCTCAGAAACATAACATATTAGAATTTCAGAAACACAACGAAGTGTTTAAATACCCAGGTTCCATTAGTGGTCTGCCTATCAACGCATAACGCTCCTTCTCATTATAAGACATCTTCAAGCATCCGCAACATTCCCAGTTCCCACCTGTGCAGCTTCCAGGCTCTGTTTTCGTATGAAGTCTTTAACAGCTGCTCTAACAACATCGTCAGCAATCATACTGCAACGCAATTTCAAGGGAGGGAGAGACGGATGTTTTGCAATATCCCTATAAATAATCACGAAAACAATTAATCAGTTGATCAATGGAGTCTATGAGACATAGTTTTGACCTTGTCGAGTTGATACATGCATGATAATGCACATGAGTGCACATTTTGTTCGTCCAGAATGAACAAAACTAGAATAGTCTGGAAAAAAAAGAAATAAAATAAACAAAAGATTTTAATAGCAGAAAAATGATTGCAGTGCTTTCAGAGAAGTGAATGAATGTAGTAGAAAACTGAGCAGGACTGAGAAAAACCAATCTCTATTTCTAAAAATAAAAGAATTGGACTATTCAATACAAGCATCAAAGCATGTAAGAGTGGATGGTTTTATTTCTACAGAAATGACAAGACACAGGAAGATGGCTCATAAACATTTCAATATTATGGCTATTTGGGTCACTCGGAACAATATCCTCCTTGGGCCAACAGTTTTTCACTGACGGACATTCTGCAGATTAGCTTCGTCAGTCTGAGGGGATCTATAGGAAGAGCAAGAGGATAGTGCCGGAGATCAATTTGGTGCAACCAAACTCTTACAGTCTTGCTATGTGCTAATTTTTCATAGTGCATGTTAATTTAAGTCACATGAAAGGGTTTTGCTTCAAGGGAGCAACTATGATAGTGTGGAAGTTATCATTCAATGTGATGGCTCATGGAAGAAGGCAAGTAAGATGACTGGAGTCGGATGGGCTGCTGCAAACTTACAAGGTCAATTTTTTGGATCAAAAGCAAAGACAGTCATGGCTAGATCAGACTGAAGCGTTAGCAATACCAAGGACCCTGAGATGGGCGGTCAATAGAGGTATTGTGAAAGTCCTAATTTTACTGACTGTGCAGCAGCTAATGAGGATCTTATATATATTGAAGTTCAAGAAATACTATGCACAATTGAGATCAGTGAAGTTGCAGTTTCTAGTCCAGAAGATTCACTATGTTGACCAAAGTGGAGTTCAGCATGCTGGTTCTCAAGCTATTCAAGCAAGGAAGCACTATAATAGAAGTTTTCTGTTTTAGATTTCCTCAAATTTTTGTTTTAAGTTCCTCACTACCGCCACGAAAATGAAACACACAAGTCAGTTCAGAGAAAGACATCACTCAGTAACCAGAAAATTTATATTCCATATTTTTTTCATATAGTCTGGCTTCTAAAAGAATTATACTAAGAAGAAATGAAAATACGTAGCCTAAGGTAGTAAACCGAAATAGAAGACTAATGGCCAATCAGGTGACATCTCCAGTAAGCCCGTAAGGGCCAACACTAAACCTATGCCGCTGCGAACAGAAAGTATGCATATATATAAATCATGACAAGAATTACAGATCCAAAAATAAAGGACAATAACCGCAATGTCGGAGAAAGTGAATAACAATGGAAAAATTTACTCACTTGTTTGTCATTAATAGTGCCTCTTTTATAGTCTTCCCTTCTTTTATAGTCTTCCCTTCCAACCACTCAGTAACTGCACAGGGGGATAGAAAGAATTAAAGCACCACTCAGAAAGATCACCCTAGTGCACAACTGCCAAGACCTCAAGAAAATAAAACAGATCAATAGCCTACACTATCAAAACAGGGTAGAAGACAGCATGCCTCGTATAATAAAATTTCACTGCATCAATAAAAGATTTTGAGGCAGTGTCAAAGGATGGCACGAGCCTATCTCAAAGACTTCCATTGATGATTCAACGCACCTAAACAGATTAACTAAAGGTTTTGCCTCCAACATCACCAAATATCTCGCAACGTATTCTATAAACTCTTTTAACTTTTAGCCCTTACAGACAGTCAGACAGATTATAAGAACCAGCATAATAAGGGACAGTCGGACAAAGCAGAGCATAACTCATCCCCATTGCAAACATATTATAACTACAGAGTACATAATTCAATTTACTTCGTGGAAACAATGTTTCAAAGTGCTACAAACGCAATTTGAGGGCAAGGGTGGGATTTACTTGACTATTATTAGGGCCAGTCCACGCCTCCACGGCAATTCAAGTGCTTTCTACAACTTCTATAGTTCTATTAAGCAAAAGGAAATTGCAGCATAGCATAGACCAACACGCCTAAGTACGCACATTAATCAATTATTCTTTTCATATGCTACATCAATGTGGAAAACAAAACTTATTTTAAACCCTTGTGTATACACCTGTAGCACCCTAAAAGTATTCTTTCACTTAACTACAGCTACACAGGAGGTGCATACTATGACAAGGGTGGGGATATAATTCGCATAAAAGAAGTTCCGAACCCAAAAACACATACCATAATCATAGATAATTAAAAAAAAAAATTGATGGCACATAGATAACTAAAATTAGCACAAAGGGTGGTGTTGAAATATTGAACTTACCAAAGAGTTTAGAAGCAGATTTGGTGATAGTGGAGGGATCGACCTCAATCTGAAGCTTCATAACATCGCCACATGCAGGTTGGCCAACGAGGCCTGTACCAACATCAGAATCATCCTTGTTTAACGACCCTATATTCCTTGGGTTCTCAAAGTGATCCACCACCCGCTCGTGGTATCCGCGCCTTAGAAACGATGACAAGTTGGTTTGGGATTGGGTTTGGGCAATCCCTAAGAGCCGCTTCGAGCTTTGTCTCAGCATCATAGCCTTGACAAAAAAATCGGTTACAAAAATTTAATCACAACAATCAGTCAATCAAATGATGTAAAATTAAGTAATCATGAACTTACTTGGGATAATAGCGAAATGTTGGACACGGAGACTCAGAGAGCGAAGAAAGAGTCCCAACAAAACAAAAATTGAGGATGATCAGTTTATGTTTAGGCGGGGAACTTGGGGTTTTATTAGACCGGGAGAAATTTATCCGACCTAAAACTGACCGTCTAAAAAAACAGGTTCACGACCACGAAAAATTGACTGGGAATCCAAAAAAATCATTAAAATATAAATTAGTGTCGAAACCGACCTAAATGACCCATTTTTTAATAAAATATTTCATTAATGTATATTTTGCAATTTCAATTAATAAAAATATAATAAAATAATAACATAATTTTAAATAATGTTTAAATGTGAATAAAGTATTAATAAAATAATATTTTTATCGAATAAACAAGTAAAATGGTCGTCGCATTGTAATTTATAAGTAGTTTGGGGAGTTGGGCTAGGGAGTATATGGCCAGGTAACTATATCGAGCCATTCAGATCCACGGCCCATTAATTACTTTTTGGTTAATGTGCGTTGGGCTGAAAATAACGTCTCCAATATAAAAAGTAATTCGCGTAGAATTGTTTTCCAAGAAACTATCACTGGATGTATCATGTCTGTATCTAAATGAAGGAAGTTTTGTGCCAAAAAAATACGAAGGGGAGGAAGAGTGAAATCGTAAATGTATGTGAGAAACTTTTAGGGAGGAGAGAAGATGAGCACCATAGGATACAAGATAGTGGCTCCTATGAGATCACTTCTAAATAAGAGAAGAGCTATTAACTATAGTTTACCCGAGTCAAGCAAGACTAGCGAGAAGGGATCATACAGCTTCATGAACGTGATAAATGCAGCAAAGAAGGTTACTGATGATGGCAGTGGTCATGTCCAGGCGAAAAGAAGGAAAGAGAAGGATGAAAGCGTTATGCATTTAATTTGTTGGAGACCTAACTAGCTATCACAGCAAGTTTCATTTTCGGTTGTTGTTGTTGTTGTTAGCGCTGTAGATTTTTAAAAAAATTCTGAAGGGATGTTGCAATTTTACTTGTTGCACAGATGTGGTGCTTCAATCATCAATGAAATGAACTGGAAATCTATACAGTTGAGTTTGGCTTTTGGTAATTGGCGCAACGAACCAAGGACATAGATGGAGGATGTTATTAAACCTTTGTGGTGAGTTAATAGTTTAGACCTGCTATCAAAAAAATTTGTTTAGACCTTGTTTCCCTTATTTTATTTTATTTTTTCTGAAACTCATTTATTCGTAATGTTAGACCCTACAACATAATGACAATAAGTCTTTAATTTGGTATATCATGAGCAATTTTATACTGGGTGAAATTGTGACCTAATATTATTGTATTCACTAATGGCCGGTTTTCATAAGGTAACTAATAACATGTGTTATAAACTTATAATGCTTTGACAAAAAAATATCCGGTGTAAGTTTACACCGAGTGGACCTAAGAATTGTAGACATACTCTTGAGGGGAGGGGAGAATCGACTGGCTTGTAAATTGTTACGACATTGAGAGGAGAAAGTTGCTTTAATGATAAGAGAACCCCTTCATTCCTAAAATGCTGAAAATGTTTAGGTTTGATTCTCATCGACCTCAATGCTTGCCCATAAACCAAAAAAACTTATAATATCATTTCACTTGTAAATTTAGTTCCCTAGATTTGTTATTTTGATATGTTTCTGAAAACTAAAAAATTAGACTAGATCAACCCCGAAGTCATAAATATTATATGATTTTAAATTTGTTTACTTCTAATATACATTTTTTTTATTTCAAAATCAAAAGCAAGGAGGAATCGATCAAAAATTTTATATAGAACTAAAAATCTCAATGTAAAGGAACTTAATTGTGAGGTTTAATATTTTTACCTCTAATGAGTCTACGTATTTCTTATTAAGCATGTTCATCTTTAATAGGTTTCGAGAATGTGCAAAACAAGAACTTTTTATTTTTCTTTTTCTTTTTTGTTTATTTATAAATGGGTAAGGAAATAAAGACGATTCATCACTGACCCCCTCTTAAGGACTATGACTTTGTAAAATTTCATCAAAAAAAATTTGTAAAAGTGCAAATATGTGATTAAATATCTTTCTTCTCACCGGTTAAAAGAAACTCTGTCTATTTCTTCTCATTGGTTTAAGTATTACTTTTTTTCCATCAAAAAAAGTACCATGACATTAATTATGGTGGAGTGCAAAGGGAATTTCAATCTGAAATCTTGAAAATAGCTGGTTTCTCACTTGGGAAACTTTAATTTCTTTCAGAAGTGAGATACTTGGGGTTCCCTCAAAATTCCAAAAGAATTTACTTGAGAAGATCAGAAAACATGCTAATCACTGGGCAAACTTACTATTGTCTTATGGCTGTAGACTAGTTGATTAATTCTGTAATCTTTGGGCTACTTAAATTTCTGGAGTTCAACTTAATTGCCATTAGGTGTTGTAGAAGAAATGGATAAAGTTATATGTAGTTGTTTCTAGGGTAAAGAAGCAAGAGGGTGCTAGAAAAATGATTCTTCTAAACTAGAAGAAAATATGTAGACCAAAGATGTATGGTGGTCTTGACATAAAAGAGATTCTTAGTTGGAACAAAGCAATGTTACCAAAAGCAATGTGGAGTATCATTTAATGACCTGGATAACTTTATATGGTCTTCCTGGGGTCATAAGTACTATATCAAACAAGCTGATTGAACAAGATAAGCCCCGGCCCATTCTTGGCTATGGCAAAGTTTATTACAAACCTGAAGGCATGCTCTATACAAGCAGCACATCAATGCTTTGAATCTTAGATTACTAATCGTAAGTTCAGAACTAACAAAGCTTATGAATTTACATGTGGACTCAATGTGAGATGTATATGGAAGAACATATTTTGGGACTCAGACACTTAGTTATCATCCCAAGACAAAGTATATCTCTTCTTCAGTTCTTCTCACTAATAGAAGCATGATAACTCAAGATGCAAAGAAGAAGATTTCATCTTGCTGGTGCAGAGTATTGAATGAAACATGCAAGCCCTTATTCTTTGGGTGCAGGTTTTAGAAAGAGGTATGGGGTAAAATCAGACATTGGACTAGTTTTAATACTAGAGTTTTGAACCTAAATGAAGTAAAAAATTGGCAAAGAAGGCATAACAAGGGTAAACAATGGCGAAAAAAGCTGCTCCGAGCCATACATTATTGCACTCTTCACGAACTGTGGAAGGAGAGAAACTCAAAACCTTTTGCTGAAACACAACGAAGTCGATCTGGATATCATAGTTACATGAATTATGTTAACTATTCGTCTTATATTTCATTATTTGTATATAAAGTCTCTTAATCTAGATGCAATTAGCTCTAATTGGTTAAAAGTGTAGTAGTTGCAAGTTGTAACTCTGTGGACTTTTCTTGGTTATAAAGAGTGTAATACTCGTTATATCTAAAAAATGGTTTCCGGCAGATAATGAAATTTAACCATTTCTCAAACAAAATAATAATAATTCCAATTAAATAGAAAATTGAAATTGATGAACTACAGTCATACAAATGTCTCAAACAAAATACTCATCAAATAAAGATATTTTTTGTTCAACTAAATGCTTCAAATCATGCACTTAGGGTGATTTTTGTTCGGATGGAAAGATCTGAACTGAATTGAAAGACAAAAAACTGAACTACTAAACTGAATTTGCAATACCGATGAGCAAAATACAGCCTTATAGTGGGCGAACAAAAGGTAATGTATTTTTTTTAGGTAAACAAGGACGCTTAAAGTGAAGGGAAATATGAAAAAGGATGACATTCCTAGAGACGAGGGAAAAAAAAAGAAGAAGAAATCCATGTAGTACTAAGGCTTTGTTTTTTCAACCCATACGTTGCAGTTTAGTTAAGTTCAGTTTTTTGCAATTAAGTACAGTTCAGTTAATTTTGTTCCAGTTAAGTTCAATCAAGTTCATTTTTTTTTCAATTCAGTTTGTTCCAATTAAGTTTAGTTACGCCGTTTTTTTTCCGGTTAATTGTTTAGTTATATTTATAGCATAATTTATTCCGGTTCAGTTAAGTTCTTTTCAGTTAATTGTTTACTTATATTTACACTATAATTATTCCAAGTTCAGTTCTTTCAAGTTAAGCTCATTGAAGTCCATTCATAGTTATGTTCAGTGTTTTTCCAATTAAGTTCATTACATTCAACTTTCAACCTGCTGAAAAATACATAACCAAATTAAATTACTACTCCGTATATTGTTTGTTACCGCTTACCGGTACCGAAGCCGAAGTGTGGTGTGAAAAGTGGAAAGTCATCGGAAAAGTCAACACGTGACAAAAGATTCATCACCTTCATTTACGCAAATCATCAATACTTTACTCGATTACTAATGGTGTTGGGACTTGGATAACGGAAAGAAGCACCAGTAGAAGGTTCTTTCATACAGTACCACAGTACTTACTTGAGAGTTGAGACCCGGAGAACAAATTTTCCACACACCCATACACGGACGTCAACGTCCAAAGTCAATTCCTCTTCAACCCACCCTCCTCAATTCCGCCCCAATCTCATTAATAAATAAAATGAATTAATTAAATATCATCAATCCCAGTGACTAATAACAATATAATAATAATTAATCTCATTTCTCATCTTACTAACCAATCAACCAAAGTACCAAACCAACTCTCATTTCATTTTACAACACAATAGAAGAAACAGTTAGACAGACATATAGAGAGACCAATCCAAATGGCGATCTCGGCGGGTGGAACCCACGCGACGACGGAAGCGAGTGGAGGCAACAGTAGCAGTAAGCTATGGAAACTATGTCCGTTCTGGCAGTCAAACAGTAACACAACATCATCATCATCTTCGTCAACGCAACACCTTCACAACGCGTACAACCCACATCATCACAGCCGTCCATCTCACCACCCTCATATTTCCAACGGCTACGATGGACCTCCCCCCACCTCATTAACATCGCCAGGTGGGTCTAAGCCTACTAGTGTTTCCTCCGTTGCCAGGTCTTTGTTGCCTGCCAAACGTCGCCTTAAGCTCGATCCACCTCATCACTTGTATTTCCCTTGTGAGTTTTATTTTTTTCCTTCTTCTTTTGCTGAGTTTGACTTTTTCTTAGTTGCTGCTGCTTTTGGATCTGTTGCTCTATGTATGTTTTTGTTTGGACTATAATTAAACCACAAAAACTGTGCCAACCCGCTTTATATATGAGACTAGTATTAATGACCTCTCGGGATAGTAATTAATGATCCCTCGGGTAGTGATTAATGACCCATCGAGTAAACTTTAATAATGACCCATGTCACCTAGTCTCGGGGTTCACACCGCAGCAGCAACGGAGAGGAGGGGGAAATATTAACTCTTTCTTCTTACTCGATTCATTTTTGCGATGTTTTAACTTACGCTGAACTCACTCTACTGAAATGACCGCTGAAGGAGGCTGATGGGTTGATTTGGTGAGCTGTAGCAGTGTTAACAGAGTTATGGTTTGCAATAAGGGTAGAAGCGTATGCAAGAAGCGTGCTGAAGGGGTGTGCACATGGGCTTCATCATGGTGTTTTGTCGAGATGTTTGTCTGATTTATGGGAATGCATCAAAACTAGATGGATAACCAAATGACTGTATGCATTAAATTTTGGGGCTTTAGGGCTTGTGTTTTGCCGAGTTAATTAAGGCTGTGTGTGATTGGATATTTGGAATTAGGTTTGCTCGATCAAGGTTTATTATGTTTCACTATAGATCACCCTCCTATGTTTTATCCTCGGTGAAGTGAATATTAGTCAGAGTGACTTCGTTAAATGTGGAAAGGGTAGACGAATTCCAGAACAACATGATCTGAATGTGAACTCTGAGTGGGTAGCTTGGTTGGTGATCTCTGGGATCACAAGTTCGAGTCTCCTCAGGCCTGGAGGGTTTTCTTGGTAGTTAATTTCAGGGCCCGTGGAATTGGACATGCAAAGCCTAGACAGCCATGTTATCTAAACCACAAGGTCTAGCGGCTTTTGAAGAATTGTCAATCTAACCCAAAAACAGATGGCTAATTTAGGCAAAGGTAAGGGTGTCGAAGTGGTGGTTTAAGCAGGTAAGCTTTGTGGTTTGTGTTTTAAATCTGGATTTGGCTTAGTTGGGTGATTTTTTCTTTGAGTTAAGTCATCTGTTTGGTGTACTTTGGATTGCTGCGTGTCAATACTTTTGGTTTGGAAACTAGAATGATTATTCTTTTCTTTCACTTTCTGTGTTTTTTGAACAATGACAACCTTAAGTGGTTCATCTGAGGTAGTTACTGGTGCGTATATTATTACATCTCACATCTGCAGTAAAAATGCGTATATCAACAGCTGTAATCTGTGTCGGGACATTGTAGGTCTGTTTTCCTTATTTTAAGTTAGACACCGGGAGTATGGGTTCTTCCATTGTTATGTTCCTGTATTTTAAGTTTTCTTTTTGATTAATTTTGATTTAAAATCTTAAAACATTAATCTTTCTGTCTTAATATTACTTTTGTTGTTTCTTATCTAAAAAAAAAAATTACTTTTGCTGTCTGATTTTCCTGATTAATTTCCATGTTGAAGATGAACCTGGGAAGCAAGTTCGAAGTGCTGTGAGGATTAAAAACACCAGCAAATCCCAAGTAGCCTTCAAGGTATCATTCTTTTCTATTATGATCTGATTGTTGTGATTGTGAGCTGTTGCCATGCTTATCAAGTTCGTACAAATTGAAATAGAACTATCTTTTCCTTACAACATCCTACGGCTACAGCCTTCCATTTTAGTGGCTTATTACTCTGCATTCATGTCACAGTTTCAAACAACTGCACCCAAGAGTTGCTATATGCGTCCTCCTGGAGGCATTCTTGCTCCTGGAGAAAGCATTGTCGCTACTGGTAATGATATCTTTTCCTGTACTTATTTCTAGCCAGGGTATTTGAAACTGCAGTGTTTATTACATTTCTCTTTTTTTTTGGGGATGCATCGTTGTTTACTTATTTCCTGGGGGCATTATTGGTTACAGTGTTCAAGTTTGTGGAGCAGCCTGAAAACAATGAGAAAATGCAGGATTTGAAAAAGAAGGTCAAGTTTAAAATCATGAGCTTGAAGGTGAAAGAAGGAACGGAATATGCACCGGAGTTGGTGAGGAGACTGAAATTCTATCTTATGCTTCCGAGCAATTGCTGTTATTGCAACTATTGCAATTTGCACCTATGTTGCTTGTTTTCAGCGTGTTCCTTTGATTACTTGTGTTATCGCTTGTTTAAATATATGTTGTCCCTAGTATATATGTAGCTAATGTCTATGGCCTTTGATATGGCACATGAGATTCTTTCTCATGATAGTCAAGGAAATGCCGTAGGGCTTAGGATCTTGGAAGCTGCATGTTTGATGTTTTAATTGTCTAGGCATGCCAGAATAGCCCTTTAGTGTTACCCTGAAAATAAGGCACCGGGGTCCCTTAATAACGAATACATAAATTATTAAAACCACAATAGCTTGCTTCTTTCAGATGAAGCGTTTGGTTTTATGGGTTTTGAAGGCAGGGTGTTGGTGATTCCTCTAAGTGGGTGTTTGGTTTCAAGTTTGGTCCCTAATGTAACCTAAGTAGTATATGTTACCGTTACTTTCTGTTTGTTTGGAAAGAACAGGGAACTGATTATATTACATGAGGACCCCGACAGCCCACAACCTCGATTGTCCTTGGAGGCAATGTCCACCGTTGCTTTTCTCTTTCGCCCCAAAGCAGATATTCCAGGTGGCTTTTTTTACCAGTGCCGTTACTGGAATTTGTTGGCGACCTCTTTTTCCGGTGTCCCAAACTCTGATTGCCCAGTCTTCTTCTCTCTCCTCCCTCCATGCCTCCACCAATCCAACCTTCTGAAATATTTGTTTTCAATGTGATTTTACATTTCGCTGAACCAAAAATAACAAGTTATCACATCCGATTCCCTCTATGTTACATGATAGTGAGTCAAACTCTCCCTATAATTAGGACTTCCGATAATTAAACATTAACTGCACCATGATTTTGCTTTTAGCTGTTTCTCCAGTTCAAGTTTCTTATATGACTAATGGTCTTGGGTTGCACAGTTTTACTGTGGCATCATTTTTCTGGTTATGATTTATGACAACGATCATGGTCAATCAAATAAATGTCAAACAATTTGCTATTGCCATCTCTTTGCCTAAACTATACTCAGAAGGTTGCTTGCCCTTTGACAAATTATATACATGCTTTCTGTAATTTGAGATTTGTAGATCAGTTGTTAGACCCTTTTTTTTTTCTTTGACTCCTTCCTTCTTGTATTAGCGTCCCATTTGGTAGTTGAAATTGGACAAGGTAATGGACTACTTATTCCAGAGATGGATTATTTCTGGAATTTATTTGGTTTGGCTTTTGTTCTTTTTTCTATGTGAATGTGAGACTGGCCATTATGCTGTGTTCCTTAAATCTGCAATCCATAATCTTTCATGATGATAATCGATTCCATGATTTGATAATGCATGCATAATATCATGTTGAACCCAAATTGTCTCGGGGGCAAGTTGTCCATACTCTTTCTTTGTTCATAGAGAAGAGGACAATGATTTGTTAGCTGTATTGTACGACAATGAGAGTTGACTTGTACAGTGTCTTTGTCGCAATGACTGTCAAATTTTGTAGTTATACTCAGCTGGCCTTTATTTGTGCAGTTTGATGAACAAAGGGACCAAGCGACTGTTGAACGAGTGTTACGCGTCATATTCCTTGACCCAGATCGTCCTTCTTCAGTAAGTTTGTAGTCATTGTTTCTTGTTTTGGGGTCTTCAATGAATAAATTTTGAGAAATACTTGCTATGAGTATACTGAAGTGATAAATTCTTCTGAAAATTTTTCTGTTTTCAGGCGCTGGACAAGTTGAAACGCCAGTTGGCTGAAGCTGATGCTGCTGTTGAAACCCGAAAGAAACCAGCTCCATCAGATAATGGGCCTAAGGTTGTTGGTGAAGGCCTTGTGATAGATGAATGGGTGCGTATACTGCTTGTTTGAGTAAAATGATGGAATCTTGCCAGTTTCATATTCGTTTTTCT
Source organism: Pharnaceum exiguum (assembly GCA_900322385.1). NCBI lineage: Eukaryota > Viridiplantae > Streptophyta > Magnoliopsida > Caryophyllales > Molluginaceae > Pharnaceum > Pharnaceum exiguum. The sequence goes on along the minus strand of ONZK01001277.1, from coordinate 2,940 downwards.
TTCTCTTCTTTTCTTTTTGGTGTTTATTTGTAGAAATGGCCTGCTTTCTGTTAATCTTACATCCTATTTAATGTCAACTCTCTCATCTTTATTTACAGAAAGAGCGGAGGGAAAAATATCTGGCTCAGCAGCAGGGTGAAGCAGTTGAATCGGTGTGAACTGGTAGTCCTTTACCATCATGAAATGTCATCTTTTTGTAGAATGGAAGATTTGCAGCGTTGTACCTGTGAATCATGAGGTGTTGTACATGAAAGAAAGCATATCGTTGTGTACAGTCAATAATTTGGCTGCTGTGGTTCCTCATTTGTTGAACGCATCTGTTGCCATTCAGGTCAAGTTACTTATTCTTCGCCTTGTAGATATAGAATTTTGCTTTCCTTGTGAAAATAATTAGGGGAGCTTCAATTCTATTGTAGTATTAGAGTGTTTGGAATGGATATATAAGATCCTCTTTTTTCTCATCTCTGTCGTGTGAATATGAAGTTCGTGAGACAGATTGAATGCTTTTAAACTCCTTCCCACTGTCCACAATGTAAAAATGTTTCATTGGCTCTTTATGATGCAATGCATTATTATTTAAGGTACATCGATTACATGAAGGTTATTATTTGTGATTTATTTAAGGGACATCGTTTTACATAAAGCTTGAAGCTGTACTTGTGCCAGCAAGCGGTTTAGTTGAGCTATGTATCAGGATTGACTTACACCATTTTCTAATGCTGTTTGGTAAGGGTAGTTGTTAATATTGCTAAATCATGTTGTTTTACTCGACGTCAAACTAAAGTTGTCGATGGCATAGAAATCATGATTGTAGCTAGTATAAGTTTACACCAGGTGACAAATAATGACAAAATTATGACTAATAGCTTATGGTACCGACTAATAGTTTTTATGGAGTGACTAACTAGTATAAGATGACTGATACACAAGGTGACTAGTTGTATTTTGAAGGTGATTAATAGTATAAATATGTTGTAATACTTAAACAAAATGGCCATATATAAATTTACACCGTGTGTAGACAAGAATTAGAGGATTATTGTTGAGTGCATTGTTGTTGTTGTTCCATGTGCTTAATCCAATTGAGAAGTTTCTATGCATTTTACAATTGCATACTGCACGAGTAAATGTATAGTATTGGTAGTTTTTTTTTGGATATTTTGCGTTTTGGTGCCCTGAGGTTTGGGCTAATTATGAATTGGTGTCCCGAGGTTTGGATATTGTCTTTTTTGGTGGCCTGAGGTTTGGTTCCGTTAGCGTTTTAGTGGTTTGACCGTTAAGTCGAAGGGTTGACTGTTAAAATTGGTGACGTGGCAGTTGATTTTCAAATTTATGAATGTTAAA